>ONZH01018339.1:0-25324 GCA_900303285.1 Rhinella marina | reverse complement strand
TTAAACAATACATCTTCATAATAAACAATATAAAGAAAACAAAAGATTCAGCAAAAAGTACTTCAATAATTCACATGTGAAAGCATTTTGCATAAAAAAAATCTAGGAATGTACGGCTGTACTAAAATTCGCAGTCTTTAATACATACTGTAATACATATTGGTAAAAAGACCTCCAATAGAAACACATCTTTTCTAAAATAGCTTCCCCAACCGGGCCCATATGTGTAACCTGTGCAGCTCCACAGAGAGGTGACAGGTAAGGGGGGCTTCTACCACCTTAAAAACAAGCAGCATACCACTGTCTATTAGATTGAATGTAAGGAACTGAGCTAATAAATGTTATAGGTCATGATGCCTGGTGAATAGATAAGGAGATAAGGAGAATACTCAATGACTGGAGAGTAAGGGGCTCATATACTGTTTGAGTACAGGTGCCTTCAGCTGTCTATGTCTGCCCCGCCCCACATCATTCTCTATCAAGTTCTAGACATTTTTTTAAGTATTGTAAAAGTTCAGCATCTTTTCTGCTTCTGATCAGACACCATCTTTACCGTAGGCATGCTCATAGCACACAATTTTAAAATTGCGGTCTTGCACTATTCAAGCATCAAGTACATGGCACAGAACATAACATAACATTTTTCCATATTTTGTACTGATATAGGGCATGTATTACAGTATATTCACAACATTTACAACAGTGCCGAAATCAACATGGTTTGCTTAGAAGATATGCATTAACATAAGACATTGTACCATAATATGATGACAGGAAACACATTCTTCCATTGCAGGAGCAAATGTGAAGTCTATGACAACCAGTAGAATTGTGAATATAACTTTAAAGCATCTCAGTTTTCAAAAAAAGTTTTCATAATGGCTGTGAATCTTTATACAATGATAACTGTGAAGAAACAGTTATGTTTGGGCCTCCCTAAAGTCTCTTTTAGCCATATTAGTCCCTGTTCAGCTGCACTGCTGGATGCATTTCACTCAGAAGCAGGGGGCGTCTCCCTTCTGCCAGTACTGTATGTAGTGACCTCTCTTCCCTTACTTCCCTCTATGTTTGTTCTCTTCTAGGCAGCTCAAAAAGCTAATAAGGAGGGATAAATCACACTGATATGCCCTCACCTCCTCTCAGACGTCTTTTGAGTCTCTGTTACCAGGGACGAATCTTGCCTGACAACAGGTAGTGGAGTGCAACTTAGGTGGAAGTAGGACCTTCAGTAGCACTTGAGTTTATTGGATAGATATCTATTTAAACTATTTGGCAGCACTAGACAAAAGTTTACAACAGAGGTGCAAGCCTTAGATTCGACAACCAACAACCAAAGTTAACCAACCAAAATTAACAAAAAAAGAAAAATAGGCAGCACTCTCATTTTAAAGTAAAACAAAAAGTCATTTTTATTTACCCAAGATGTGGGATCGCATCTTGGGTAAATAAAAAGGACTTTTTGTTTTACTTTAAACTGAGAGTGCTGCCTATTTTTCTTTTTTTGTTAATTTTGGTTGGTTAAGTTTGGTTGTTGGTTGTCGGATCTAAGGCTTGCACCTCTGTTGTAAACTTTTGTCTAGTGCTGCCAATCCTTTTATATACATATATATACAGTATATACACAGTAATACAAAGATTCGAGGACCTAATTTGTCATGATTGCTGTCATCTTGAATACTAGGATTTGTTGGCAAGATTGAAAAAGTTTACAAGCCTACAACACATAAAAGCCTACAGCTAATTAATTAAATCCCATCCATTCTGATTCTTAAAAATAGATCAGTTTTTCTTAGCGTTACGTACAAAAGCTCTAAGCGTCACCTACAGAGAAAATTTGTGTTTGCATGGAATAGTTCTACAGTCATATTATAAAGAGCAGAAGCTTTTTGTTTCAATCCTTTACTTCAATTGTTATTTCCGCACGTAATAACTGATGTGAAGAATGCTATGTTAAGTGGGAAAAATAAAGTGGAAACAAATAGGATTAAACTGTTCACATTGCATTTTTAATGTATATTCAGTATTTCAGTTTATACGTTATGCGTACATGAAAACATGGATTCGTAAATTTTCAAGTTAAGAATCCATTATATTGTGCATACGTTTAATAGAGGGTCTTAAATTTTGATTTGTTTGTGTCCTTTTTTTATGGAAAAACATCAAAAGTGCGTGCTCCCAGCCATGCAACGACTCCTAAGGCCCCATTCACACGACCCTATATTTGCGGGCCCGCATTACTGCGGACCCGCAAATATACAGGGGCCGCCCGGCGTGTGTTCCGCAGCGCTCGGAACATACGCCATGCAGCCCCATTGAAAATGCCTATACTTGTTCGTGGCGCACGGACAAGTATAGGACATACTTCAAAAGAGCTAGCTCCGTGCCGCGGCTCCCGGCCCCATAGAGGTGAATGGGGCCGCATCTATTCCCGCATTTTTGCGGATAGATACGGCCCCATTCATACGGTCATGTGAATGGGGCTTAATAGTGAGGATCGAAGGAGCCAGATGGAGTGCGCAGTCCTCCTGAAATGATCAAAGGCTGCCACATATAAGTTCCTACTATTGTGCTTACTGTGGAAGGGCTCCATAGGAACATAGTGTAATCCTCATAGACTCCAATTCTAATGCATTGGGGTCTATGAGAGAAGCAATCTAATGAACTATTAAAAAATGTAAAAAAAAAAACAGTTTTACAAAAATATTTTAAAACGTATAAAAATTCAGGGTGAATATAAAAATTCACCCTCCTTTCCACAAAATAAAAATACATAAAAAGTTAAAAAAATAAACATCATGGGCATAGCTGCATGCAAAAGCGACCATACTATTACAATATAAAAATATTTATTCCATAGGCAAACAGCGAAATGGAAAAAGGAAAAATGGTCAATTCACCGTTTTTTGGTCTCTTCACCTCCCACAAAAAATTATCAAATGGTATCAATGAAAAGTACAGATCGTCATGCAAACACCAGCCCTTTTGTATAGAACATTAGTTTTTTCCAATGTTGTTTTTTCTAGTATTAAAACGCAAAAAAAAAAAGACTATACATATGTGGTATCATTGCAATTGTACTGACCTAGAGAATGAAAGTAATGGGCCAGTTTTACCGCATAAGAAACACTGTAAAAACAAAACCAATAAAACTGTGGTGGAATTGTGTGTTTTTTTATAATTTGACCCCATTTGGAATTTTTTCCCACTTCCCACTACATTGTATGCAACTGTAAATAGTGCCATTAGAAAGTACTACTTGTCCTGCAAAAAACAAGCTCTCGTCCATCTATGTAAATGGAAAAATAAAAAAGTAATGGCTTTGGGAAGTCTGGGAGTAAAAAACAAAAATGGAAAAATGCCTGGTCATGAAAGAGATGTTAAAACAAATGTTAAAACAAATATACGTCAAGTATACTTTTTTTGGAGGAGATAAATGCACAATATGCTACATTATTTTGTCCTTCAAGGAAAGCAGATATAAACATAAACTTACAGATAAATGTAGTCAAAAGTATGCACTTTTGAACCATGTTTAACCAATTATAATGTATGGGTTTGTTAAGTGATATGTTTCAATACAAATTTACTGCATTCAAATTTATATTCTTGAGGTATGTGGACAGCCCCTTTGTTGTATAATATGAGATGGCTGAACACATTAGCTAACAATTGGTTATAACATCTGGCCATATTTACCAATTGTTGGGTAATTTTGGCTAATTTAATAAAATTAAATATTGCTTAAATATGGCTCTCTTAGTATGAATTAGATCTTCTAGTGGTATGAATGTATTTTAAACATATTAGGCCCCTTTCACACGAGCGTGACGGATTGGGTCCGGATGCGTCCAGGGTGAGTTCAGGAAAACTCGCACCATTTTGCAAGTAAGTTCAGTCAGTTTTGTCTTCAGTTGCGTTCAGTTGTTCAGTTTTTTCCGCGCAGGTGTAATGCGTTTTGATGCGTTTTGATGCGTTTTTCACGCGCGTGATAAAAAACTGAAGGTTTGCAAACAACATCTCTTTGCAACCACCAGAGAAAAACGCATTGCATCCGCACTTGCTTCAGGATGCAATGTGTTTTTCACTGAAGCCCCATTCACTTCTATGGGGTCGGGGCTGCGTGAAAAAACGCAGAATATAGAACATGCTGCGTTTTTCACGCAATGCAGAACTGATGCATGAAAAAAACCGCTCATGTACACAGACCCATTGAAATGACTGGGTCAGGATTCAGTGCGGGTGCTATGCGTTCACGTCACGCATTGCACCCGCACTGAAAACTCGCTCGTGTGAAAGGGGCCTTAGGCAAGGGTACAGAAGACTGGATTTTGGGTCTGGGATTTAGTGACTGGAGAGCTTGAGTGGAAAGGTCACACTCATAATCCATCCAGGGTTTCACACACCTTACAGGTGAAGCTCTGAGGCTGTCTAGTGGTGTGAATGTATTTTGAAGATGTACAGTATTACCGTATGTGTGTATGTGTGTATGTGTGTGTGTGTGTGGGGGGGATACAGAACAGTGGAATTTGGGTCTAGGATTTAGGAGTGGCTGGAGAGTTTGGGTGGGAAGTTCGCACTCATACTCCATCCAGGGTTTCACTTACCTTAAAAGGTGAAGCTCCGAGGACTGCTAGTGGTATAAATGTATTTTGAACTTGTATTATGCAGGGGTACAGGACACTACAATTTGGGTCCAGGATTCAGGAGACTGGAGATCTTGTGTGGTCCAGTCATACTCCATTAAGAGCTTTACCTACCTTACAAGGTGAAGCTTTTAAGTTTTAATCAGGAAAAAGACTGACAGAGAACAGGCTGAAGGCTGTGTGTGTGTCTGAATAGCAGATTGAACAAGAAAACACTGGCCCACATTTACTGATGTGATCGCACCTAGATTCTGGTATAAATTTCACCAAAAATGTAGCACAATTTGGGGCATCTAGTTTTAGAGAAATTATCCGCCCCTAGCCTGACAATGTGGTGTGGCTTAACAAAAAATTGGCGTGGCTTCATGGGAAAGGAGCATGGCCTAATATGCACCATTTTGTACCAAAATTGTGGTACAGAGTTAGACAAAGGAGTCTAGCCATACGTCTCCCAGCCACCCAATGATTAGCTGTTTTGGCCAGCTGCCAACACTAGAAACTATACAGTGGATGGAGCTGGAAGCAGAAGACTCCATCTACTGTGTTCTTGCCAGTATACTGCAGCTCAGCTCCCATTCACTTTAGCTCAGCAGTATTGCCCTGGAACAGCCCTTACACAGAGGACTTAACTTTTTGCTCCAGATCCATCCATATATTTTCCAGAGCCAGCGGCCGTCTGAGATAGCTAATATTGATGATCTATCCTGAGGATAAGCCATTAATATCTAAATCACGAAAAACCTTTTAACAGTGACCATGTTGTTTTGGCAGGACAGTCGTGTGAGCTACGATTTAAAATGGGCAGGATTAATGCAAAGGAGGAGATTTATCAGTCTGCCACATCAAAAACTGGAAGAAGATGCTTCTGGAAAAATTGAGCACTCTTTGCAGCTAATTAAAGGCCATGGATACCTTTGGATGCATTTTATTTATTACTGCATTGTTCTCATTTTGGGCTAAAAATAATTTTTTGAGTTAGTCTTTATTAAGTATTCTCAACAGTTTTTCCTCTATAACTTTTACTTTAGGTGCAGACTGTTGCTTCCTCCTTTTTGAATGCATCAGATGACACCTCTGACAGCTCGATCTGTAGAATAAGAGGCTAGTAAAATTAATAAAATTGAAACATATGTTCTCATTACAGTTTTAGTAAATGTAAAAGTATGAGAAATACAAATCCCTTTAATCTTCACAACATACAGTATATTATGCATCAGACAAAATTAAAATAAAGGCAAAAGTAATTGAACTGTGCAGTGTGTTTCTACTCTCTATTGCCATCTGGTGACTGATATCAGTGTTGCAAATAGTCTTTTGGTAACTTCTTTCTAGTCCCACTTAGAGATGAGCGAATTATCCAAAATTCGCTTCACCAAATGTTTGTCGAACTTTTCAAAAGATTCGTACCTCATACGAATCTATTCGTTGAAGCTGCATACAAATCATATGTTATTATGTGGTGTTTTGTGAACATTCGCGCACTAATAACGAACGTACAGTTGTTAAAGGTGCGCAACTTATGTGAACACGTACGTATAAGCGTACAAATCCTCAGCGTACTATTGTCTAGCGATTGCATAATACGCAGGCACGCATGACGGTAGGCTTTGCTGGAGCGGAATGGTGAAGCAGGAGGAACATTCTGAGTCTGACCCCTGGCTACATATGGATACTGTATCAGCAGATGACAGCAGATCATGCGGCTGTGATTGAGATGAGTGTGCCATCCACTCCACTACCTCATCCACTTTCTCCTCCACTACAATTTTGCGCCTTGGTGGGTTAGCCTGGTGGAACAGTGGCCAACTATTGCGAATTCTATAAGTAGAAGCTCCGGCTTCATGTCCTTTGCCACTGCTGCCCTGTGCCACCTTCTCCTTTTTTTTGGAGCTCGAGGTCTGGCTGCAACCCGTTTGCTTTTCCATGCCAGACATTTTTCAGTTGAGGGGCGTTACTAGGGTGTCAAAAGGTTCGGGGCCCAAGGCTCAGTGCATATGTGTTAAATTTTCAATCCAACCCCAGTGCTTAAGACATACTTGGATGGACATTACATTCATTGCTATGACAATACAGGAGAATACAGCACCTCTTACATCCAGTGACATCGCCTCTTATGTAGATGTTCTCCTTCCTCATCTTCTTCTTCATTCAGCTCAGACAACGCATAACAACTTCTTGCAGCCATGTCTCATCTCTGCAGAGTTTTCAAACAGACATCTTAGGTTCCTCACTTTTCTATTATCCCAGTAGCGTAGCGTGGGTTGCCAGCACCCGGGGCAACGGGGCAAGCCAAGTATTGCGCCCCCCCCCAACCTGTGACCACGCCCATTTACAAATAATGTAGTAGATGTCACCTGCAGTCCTACATAACACCACAGATAACACAGTGATAACTCTCTGGGTACAGATAATGTATTAGGTGTCACCTGCAGTCCTGTGTAACACCACAGATAAGACAGTGATGACTCTCTGAGTACAGATAATGTAGTGGATGTTACCTGCAGTCCTATGTAACATCACAGATAATGAGTACAGATAATGTAGTAGATGTCACCTGCAGTCCTATGTAACACCACAGGTAAGACAGTGATGACTCTCTGAGTACAGATAATGTAGCAGATGTCACCTGCAGGCCTATGTAACACCACAGATAACACAGTGATGACTCTCTGAGTACAGATAATATAGTAGATGTTACCTGAAGTCCTATGTAACACCACTCTGTACGCCAGAGCACAGACAACCTATGTCACAGTGACCACACTGTGACACTACTAGAACCGAGACAACAGGGAGGAGAGCAAGCATACACTAGTAGTACACACACAGGCCGCCGCAATTACACCTGGCCATAGCAAACAGCCTACACGGAATCCTGTGTCACAGTGAACTACACAGTCACAGTGTGGTGAAAAACTCTAAAATGCTAAAATGAAAATAGGCCCTGTCTTAGGGGTTGTCTCACTTCAGTAAGTGGCATTTATTATGTAGAGGAAGTGAATACAAGGCACTTACTAATGTATTGTGATTCTTCATATTGCTTTCTTTGATGGCTGGATCAATTCTTCCATCACATTCTACCCAGCCTCTATCCATGGTTACGACCACTCTGCAATCCAGTGCCGGTGGTCGTGTTTGCACACTATAGGGAAAAGCGCCAACTTTTCTGGTGGCTGGGGACTGTGGGAGCGCACATAGGCTGGCACCTTTTCTGCTATAGTGTACAAGTATGGCCACCACTGATTGATTGCAGAGTGGTCATAACCATGGAAACCATGTATAATGTGATGGTGAAATGAATTCAAAGGAGATAATATGGCAACAATACATTTGTAAGAGTCTTATATTAAGTTTCTATACATGATAAATGTTAATCACTGAAGTGAGAGAACCCCTCTATTGTTTTTGTGTGAGTGATGTTTTTTGTGGGGTCACTGTGGAGTTTTTTTTATTTCGGTGGACATAATTGTTTGCAAGGGCTAAAAACCTTAAATCACACATTTTTCTTTCATTTTTTTGTTATAGTATTCAGCAAGAAGGAAAAGCATATGTTTAATTCTATAGACATTTTCATATTGGCAAACAAAATCTGTGTAACTGCTCAGATGCTGTAGTTGCTATTGACCACAGCATCTGAGGGGTTAAATGACCCTTGGGTTGCTGGTGTGGATGGGATGGGAGTTAATTAATCCATTGCTAACCTAATTCCCATTTTGGCTTCATACATGCCTCAACCTAACCAGCTATACTTAAAGTAATACGATAAAATTTCCCTCTGAATTTCTCAGCGAGGCCTGGCTGGGGCATGGGCCCTAAATTAGGACTGACAATGGATTAAGGGCTCACACGAGCGGATGCCGTGTGGGTAATCTGCTGCGTGAAAGAGAGCCAAGCCCATTCAGGACAGCAGAGACACGGAGCAGTAACAAGATTGATAATGCTCTTTACCTCTCTGTGATCTTTTTACTACAAAATCACGATGACAACTTTATCTCATGTGATTTTGTAGTAAAAAGATCACAGAGAGGCATAGAACATTATCAATCATGTTAATGCTCCGAGTCCCTGCTGTCAAGAACGGGGCTTGGCTCTCTTTCACGCAGCAGATTACCTGCACAGCATCAGCTCGTGTGAAAGAGCCCTAATACAAACGATTATTACTGTGGGGGTCTAAGTGGAATCAGGCCTATGGGAAAAAATATCACTGGTACTACTCAATGCTCAATGTGCATATTCCACCTAGGCCCCCACAATAATAATCCTCCATGAGGCTGGGCTGGGCTGAGATGACAGCAATTTGCTATCCACAATGCACGGGCACTGACCGTGAGGCCACCGCATTCGGATTGCGGACCCATTCACTTGAATGGGGTCCGCGATACGCACTGGCCAGATCCGTGCCTCCGTTGTGCACTACATCTCCGGTATTTCAGACCCATTCAAGTGAATGAGTCCACGATCCGTGATGCAGGGTGCACACAGTGAGTGCCCGTGTATTGCGGACCCACAGTATGCGGGACGCAATATGGACATGTGCATGAGCCCACCGGCAATTACCCATTTTCCCCACAAAAATTACCCCTCTGGGCAGCAAGCAACCAGTAAACTGCACTGAGCAGTGCAGCAGCCCAGCAGGCACGCTTAACTTTATTAAAATTGTGCCTCAGTCAGCCTGCCTCAGCCTCAGGCTGAGCCTAGGGTCAGGGGGACTAACTTAAGTGAGTGACTCAGTCACACTGTATGACAAGCTAGTCACTCACTGTCATGACACACCTCTCTCACTCACAGCCTGTGAGTCACATGTCTCTGCCACTGCTGCACACTGGGGACCTGTGGCTAATGGCAGCCATCTTCTTCTCCTGCGCGGTGTCTTTCCTATCGTGATGTGGGTGGAGCCTAATCGGGAGGTGGGCGGGGATTAGTCTGGACGAGTGTGCAGGAGGCCGGGCGCTCTTCTTTGCAATGCAGCGCAGCGCAGACTACCAGACGAGCGCTGATGCTGAAATCAATTAATTAAACTGGAGGTAACCACAGGGCACCAGCGCCCTCCTGCTGACTGGCGCCCGGGGCAACGGCCCCCCTGGCCCCCCCCCACGCTACGCCACTGTATTATCCTCCTCTGAGTGCCTCAACAGAGTTATCCTGCTGCAACCCCCAACACAATGCCTGCTATGCTCCAAAATGGTATGCTATGCCCCCAGATACTATACTTACAAAATAACAGTGCCATAAAGATAGTCCCCAAAGTACTCTCAAAAGTCTTAGCAATAGTAATAATTATCTCCCAGAGTGCCCTTATTAGTAATAGTGACCCCTACAGTGATAATGCTCCTTGAAAGAACCCTCCATATTGTGGCCAATAATAATGCTCTCAATGAACTCCAAGTAGTAATAATGCCTCATAGAGCCCCAGTAGTGAAAAAGCTACCCAGTGCACCCAGTAGTAATAAGGTCAATCTATAAGCCCCCTTGTAGAGCTGCCAGTAGTAATAAGGTCCCTCCATAAGAGCCTCCTGTAGAGCCCCCAGTAATTTTAATGCTGCTTGTAGAGCCCACAGTACTTATAATTCCTCCTATAGTGCCCCTAGTAGTTACAATGCCCCTACAATACCCCCAGTAGATATTATGCCTCTTATAGTGCCCCCAGTAATTATAATGGCCACAGTAGCTATAATGTCACTCTTTAGTGTTCCTAGCAGTTATGATGCAGCCAGTAGTGCCCACAGTAGTTATAATGCCCCCTATAATAACCCCTGACTCCCTGAAGCCATCTGCGATAAAGGCCACAGGTCTCTTGTGGCCTGCAGCCTGAGATGCTGGCTTCTTGGCTCAAGTGGTGATTAAATCAATGTGCCACCTGTGATTTGGCGCAGACACATGAGATGACATCATCAAATGGTCTGTGAGTCTGTGACCTATGACAGTGAGCTTTGATACAGTTGTATGGTCAGCGTTTCGATCTAGCATAGCCTCTGATACAGTGCCATACAGTGACACATAATTAAAATTTGATAAAGAATGCTATTACTGAATGCACATTATTAAAATGGATTGTCTGACAAAGGATATTTGCCATCTATTCACAGGATAGGAAATGTCTGATCGCTGGGGGCCCCACTAGGACTAGAATAGAGGTTCCCCCATTTATTTTTGCTACACAAATGCAACATGGAGTCACACATGTGCCTTGCCACTTCATTCAGTCTACGCGATTGACAGAAACTGTCAAACACCTTACTCATCTGTTTCTGTCAGCCCCATAGACACTGTATGGGGCTGACGTGTGATCACCACATGTGATCACCACTCCATTCAAATCCCTCCTCACTGTGGTCTTCAGTAAAGAGAAACTGAGGGCTTTGGACCACTGTTCAAATTTTTGGTGCCCCCCCCCCCCATTGATCAGACATTTATCACCTTTCTTGTTGGTAGGTTATAAAAGCTTGCTGTTTAATCACATGAACACATTTACTATTATACCATAGTGTGGAACTAGGAGCATGAGATTCTTAGTGAAGAAATCTATCATCATTGTTCTTTGTACAAGCCTGAGTATTATGTAAATCTTTTCTTTCAAGACATTTTTGTTGCCATCACTTTCATAAGTATACTAGATTAGTTATCACTATCTCAGTACTTTCTAAGCATGCTAAAAATCGGCTAAATATCACAGTACACAATACAGCACAAATTAGATTTGTTCCTTTAAATCTTCTACAAAAAACCTTATAAAAGGGACATTGATATCACTAGGATATGCCACCAGTGTCAGATAGGTGCAGAGCATACCTTTATGGCCTCCACCTATCTCTACTGTAGAGTTAACAACAGTGAACCGCGCAAACGTGGCCACCCTCCATTCTATGGAGTGCATGGCCACTTCACTCTTGTTTACATCTATTGGACTTTCGAAAATAGATGAATGCACTTGCTCAGCTGTTTTTGGAATTCCCTTAGAAGTGAATGGAGAGCACACTGCACATGCAAAATGCACTCTCAATCACTTTGGGGTCCGTTCTAGTGATGCGGGTCCCAGATGCGATATGCCACCAGTGGCTCAGATGACAACCCCTTTAATATAAATTGTATGTGCTCCTGAAGCCGATGAGCAGGTAACTATATTTAGGAGCTCTGTAACATTTTGGATTCTACATCTAGCATATTGCTGGGATGTGACTAATTTGGATTCAGCCTTCCTCCGGAAAAAAAGATTGAATGACCACAGATTAAAAAACTAGTTATAGATAATCACTGACTGAGCTAAGCCTGAAAGGTTTTAAGAGACGTGAACATTATTTTTAACCTCGTTCAGTTTTTGTATCTGCTCCAAATGTGTTTAGAATATAAGTCAGATAAAAAAGTAATGGAACTCAGCTCTGCAAATTGCTGTATAATAACAATTATAAGCCAGGAACCATTTTCCTATCTGTAGTCTTCTGCACACAGTACATTTGGATATGGTCACCCTCCTGTGTTTTCTCATGTATATCATCAGGTTGATATAGTAGCTCAAACAAAATAAGAACTTTACAGAATGTAGTGCTGACAATGAGGAAAATGATGAGATAATAATGTTTTTGCTTTGAAAATTAGGTGTAGAAAAATTCTGCAAGCAGGTGCAGTGCAAAGATAAGTAACTAATGAGCAATATAGCAACACACAACGCAGAATAAATAATACATTATATACTTTCTCTGTGGACCAGCTGACCAGCTATACAGTCGAATACTATGGCAGGGCATTGAAGCCAGCGGCTCCTTGCCTGCCGTTCACTTCATAGGCCACAAGCCACCTAGCCTGAAGCCTAGGAGATGATGTGTCAATGGCCCGGACAGCTATGTCATCCTGACCACCTGCGTTGTGATGAAAGCATCTCAGGCTACATTAGGTTGTTTTTTTAGACTCTAATAGGGCCTATTGTGGGAACATACTACTGGGAGCACTATAAGGGGCATTATTAGTGGGGGGCAGTATTATTATTACTGGGGGTACTATAGATGCATTATTAGTACTGGGAGCTTTATAGGGGCATTTTTACTACTGGGGCACTACAGGATCAAACACATTTTTCGGTAGTAGCCTGCTGCCTAGCCTTTGTCTCAGACTGTTCTATCCTGTTGGCCCTGTCAGTACTCTGCTGACTGGCTCTTGTTATGTGAGCCAGAAACAAATGCTCACATAGGGGCAGGTAGCGGCAACATGCTGCAAGAGGACTGATTATGGGGGTCCCCTCACCACTTCAAGAAGGTGGGTTCCTGGGGAAAGAGGAAAGTTGCTGTGCTTAGAAGTCACCTTAGCCATGTGATGATTCTGTAATAATAAACTAGTTTGTTAAAATATCTGCAGTTTTTTAACCACTTCCCATCTGGGCCACTTACCCCCTTCCTGACCAGGCCTAATTTTGCAAATCTGACATGTGTCACTTTATATGGTAATAACTTTGGAACGCTTTTATCCTAGCCATTCTGAGACTGTTTTCTCGTGACACATTGTACTTCATGTTAATGGTAAATTTGAGTCGATATGTTTAGATCCTATGGGCGGACGGGAAGTGGTTAAATATGAGCATACCGCAAGCCCATGAGGAGTGGACAATGGGAGTGGTAGTGGCTCTGGCTGAAATGATTATTCATAGTAGAAATCCCAGGGCCAGGGCAGTGATAGGAGGGTGCACCCTTTCTTCCCTCAGGGCACACCCTAATGTTGGGGCTCCTGCTTGATGGGATTTGGGATGCCATTGGTGTTGTAGGTTTGGTGCAGGTGCAAGGCAGGAGATGTACAGTAGGGAAGTGGCTGACATATAATGCTGGATTCAGTAACCAGGCCAGTTGTAGAAAATAAACAAGTCTCTTTTTACTGAAGAGCAAAAATGGAAGTTGTACATCCAATGATATCAAAGTACAATCCGAACAATTCACAGTGCAAATCTTCTCAGAGAGCAATGTATGAATATAGGCCAGAGTAGCAATTGTAGTACTCCTCTATCTCTGCAGAATCTGAGGCTGGCAATATTAGTCTTGCAAAAATGACTGTAATTCCCAGCCAAGTGGTACAGGATTAAGATAACGGTTGGCCAGGGCCATGTCTAAGTACGAGGGATGTATTAGCAATGTACGTCTCACTCAATAAAGTCTTTATCAGCCTTGAACAGCAAGCAACCTCCAATGCTTGACCAGGCAGACCTTCTTTTTTCCTTTTTCTCTCTTTCTAGAGTAAGCTGTAAACTATAGATGGCCTTTTAAATGCAATGATCTCATACCTAATGTTTCTCCGGAACCCAGGCCTAGTCCTTTGAGGAATGAATGCATGTAACAACCTCACAATTCCTCTGCTAACTCACTACTAACAAAATAGGCTAGGGGCGGATCTAAGCCCACATCTAACAACTTCTTGCAAGGGCTGAGTCAGGAACATCAACCCCAACTAAGCCATACAGAAGCTATACAAGGCATTAATAGATGATATAATAAGAAATACTATTGCATAAAAAGAATAGTTTGTAAGTACCTTGGTCTGGGGTACTGCTTATAGGCTGATTGAGATGCTGTATGATGCATACTTGTATGTAGTGCAGTCAGTGTACTGTGCCAAGTGCCATCTGTGGGGATTGGGGCCAAATCAAAAATCCTTGCTCAGGGGACCACTGGGGGATTCGCCTGTTCCCATGTGGGCCAATCTGAGCCTGGTATCATTAATTCTACAGCATAGAATTTGGGGGCATTAGGGGGAACAGCAGGCACAGTATTGGTGGTAACAGTAAGATGACACTCTTGCAGCAGCAGGATGTGGAATTTCTATTGAGAATGTGGGGAATATGATGGAAAAGTGAGGAACTCAAGATGTCTATGCAACGAACATCTACAATCAGATGGGACATCACTCAATGTAATAGTATGCTGTTCTGTATTTTCCTGAATGTTGGGTAGCACTAAAAGGCCAGACAGCATGTTGAAGGTAGGTTACCCTTAGTGCAAAAGGTGACATCCATGATGGAAAAACTCAACATGGGAATTTAATTTGAAATCTGCACCTTTAGTCAAGTTTTTGCAGATTTGATTGAGCAAACTTTCTTCAGTATGTGGATCGGATATTTAAAAATGTCTTCTACCTTGCTGTGGTTGTAGATGCTGCGGATTTGACCTGCAGTGTGGATTGCAAATTTCTTCAGCAATTGCACCCTTTGCAATGCTTATGGTGACATTTGTGGCAATAAACCTGCCTACTAGACAGGCTCTGTCTACCATTGCATATTTGCAATGGTGGCATCTACCAGCAATATGACCATGCCTAACGGTTTACTGACCCTGCCTATTTCCTAGCTCCGCCTGTAAATAGATATATATGTGTATATATATATATATATATATGTGTATTGTGGTAGTGGAGCTGCCAGAGAGGCATACTGGTGTCATCAGGATGGTGTGTCTTGTCCAGGAAAAGCTGAATGAGAGAAAAAAGTCTTGGAAAGGAAAATTGGGGTTTCATTCTGAAACTGAGTTGTTAATGAGGCTTAAAGGGAACCTGTCATCAACATTATGCTGACCTCACAGACGGCAATATAAATTAGTGAGAGAAATTCTGATTTCAGTGGTGTTTCACTCATGAGCTAAAATTAAGTGGTTGCAGAGAACCAGCATCATAATCATTGCAGCAAAGGCCTTGAAAAGAGTCAAATCTACCTGAGTCATGGTTATTCATAATCTCCTGCTCTCCCGCCCATCTGCTGATGATTGTCAGTTCTCCCCAAGAGAAAGGGAGAAAACTAGGTAGAAGACTGTCAGTCATCAGCAGGTGGGCAGGGAGAGCAGGAATTCATGAATAACCATGACTCTTCTCAGGTGGCTGTGACTCTTTTCCAGGCACAGTCTGCAATGATTGTGATGTTGGTTCTTGGCAACCACCTACTTTTTACTTATAAATGACAGACAACTGAATCAACTCACCTGTCTCTACGTTATGCTGCCGTTAGTATGGGCAGCATAAAGTTGATGACAGGTTCCCTTTAAGGGGTTGTCTCAAGATTAATGTAAAAAATGAAAATCAGACATCATATAGCACACGAAAGCCTCTTTCTAACAAAGCTAGAACCAGCCCTATACCACAAACAGATCCAGAGATCTCCCCATTCATTGATCCTATTGTTCTGCTAGATTTATTTCAGTCTGGCAGCTTAGAAGGTGCATCCTTTCTGCTGCAGCTAGTGGCAGATGAATGATGGAACTGAGCATATACATTCTCCTTAATGAGGTGGACAGAAAAATTAGACAATAACAGGGCAAACAGTAGGTTGCACTATACAGATTTAATTGAATTACTGGCTATACTAAATGTTTAATTACATGTAATTACAAAAATATTCAGATCCAGCTGCTAGTTTGAAAACTGTAGAATATTTCTCATGGGACAACCCCTTTAATAGCGCAGCCAGCTGAAGAGGTAAATATGGGATAAGCTCCTCCAACAGGGCTCCCAATCTGGGGAAGAAGCAGGTTGTGTCAAGACCTGGGGAACTAGAACCTCTGACCACATATATAGTATGAACTGTGACTTGTGTTTTGGGCTCATTAGGTAGTAGACTCATGCCCTATTAGAGAGGAACAAACTACTGTGCAGTTAGTGGCTAGACAGCCTAGGATTTGTTTTGTATCCCATGTGGGAAAGGTACCATGATTACTCTGGAGAGTACAATGTCTTGCTGTGATAAGAGATAATAAAGCTGGTTGTGGTCAGTTTGCACCCAAATCTACAGTGTTGGAGTGCTATGTGACCGGCACAGCCATGAAATCTTTATTCATCCGTCAAAAGCACAACCATGCTCATCAGTAGGTGAGAGTGTGTATGCACGAGTGTCATCTGTGGTGCACACCTATAGGAGGGGCATGGTCTAAAAAGGTTAAGCAAAGATTGCCACATGCCCTTCCTGCTCCAGGTTTCCAAAAACAGGATCCAGACCTGTGCTCCTGGGCAGCTGCAAGCAACTATGACATGTCCGCCCTACTACAAATCAGTGTCAGCCTCCAGAAAATCAGTATGGCAGTGCATTGAGCCCCGGAGGAGCTGGTGCAGAGAATGGGTGTGGTAGTGGCCCTGATAAAGTGTATCCTCCTTAAGGTCATTGTTCCCTTAGGATCAATGCAGTGGAAATGCAATATTGAACAATTAGGCCAGAACTAAATGTACAAAAGTCTCTTTTACTAAGTGCAACATAGAACTTCTGTTACATTCAATAGCATCTGATTTGAAGAGCAATTTTCTGGCACCAGTAAGGATAATGGAGGCAAGTTGGATGGCTGCAATTTAGCACTTAGGTTGTACTGGCCTGGTAATGTTCTGGGTGATGGGTGTCATAGCCATAGTCCCTCACCTCACAGCAGTGTCTTCAAGTGCTGGATATAGCTATTCACTCTGCTATCTGTTTTCTCAAGGATTCACTTGAGGCTTAGGATAAGGTTGATTTGTCTACAGAATCTGGAGCAGGAGCCCTAAATTGTGCTTCCTCTCCAGTCTGTAGCTCAGCAGAAATGCCCCTCCTGGCAGGAAGCACAACCAGCCTACTCCTACCAAGGGGGGAGGAACAGGGTGGTTAGCTATGTTCGTTGTTAAACCTTATCATCCATGTCCTTACTGGTACATACAGACATATAACACATAAAATACATAACAGTATATAACACAATATAATGCATAATACAAAACTATACAATGGTAGTACTCCCAGGTCTGGGGTACTACTGCAGCCCCCATGGAAATCTGTAAAGATATAGCATTGTGCATATCACAATGGAGTCCATTAGCATAGATTAGCTTTTTTTGTAACTGCTGTTTACTATAATGGCTAAAGGCAATCGACTACAGCTATAAGAGGAAGGGGCCTCTCATTCTATTGATCACTAGGGTTCTTTTGGTGAGAGTCCAACTCATCTAACATTTGCACCTATCTTGTAGTGATAAATGCTTAGGTTGAGAAGATGCCTTAAAGGCTGTGTACACCTTTGGGGGGCTTTTTCATTAGTGCATTGTACTCATTATGAGCTAAAAATCATTTTTTCAATTGATATTTATTAAAAGTATGGAGTCCTTTTCTCTGTTCAGAGCTGAAATGCTCTACAAGCAGGATCTCAATTTTCTCTCTGCTCAGTCAGACAGGGAGCTGACTGGCTCCTTATATCTGTTCATTAGTTAGTGGGTGAACACAATTGTGCTAGGGTTGTATATTTCATTATTAGGTGGTCTCCATCTCCTTATAGACATATCTCTTATATCTTATAATCTCTAAGCTCCATTAGATGTCACATATGCTTAAAAATAAAAATGACTCATAATCACTTGATATGTCTGTAGGAAAACAGGAACTTAGCAGAAGTTAATATACGCATATGGAATTTCCCAAATAGATGAAGTAATGTGTATCCCAATTGGCTGCCAATATCACAATTTTGATTGGTTGTTCAATGTATACTTGTATGATTGTGATTGGACATATTAAAATTGATGACAAAGGGGGGTGTGATTACACCATCATGTATTTCTAATAAAATTAGCTCCCTGGGTGTAACCAGGAGAGATCTGCATGATCAGCAATGAGACTGGACGTGCATTTCTTGTGCTGCGGCCGCACCCTCTTACCATGAAGGGGGAAATTTAACATAATTTGAACACCACAGACAACTGAGTATTAAGTCTAATTTGGGACTTATCCTAAATTACGTTAACATTGTGGTGCCGAAACGGGAAAAATCCATCAGATATCCAAGGGGACGATCGTGGAAGAGCTTTGGTCATTATGGCAACTGGGAACTGCACCTTCAAATATACAGGTAAGATATTTCTTACTTTGTGCCTTCCTACTTTTCATGACCACTGTTCGAGTATTGTCCTTTTCGGAATCTTTGAGATTTTAAAACCCATGCAGAGTGCTGAGTGTGTGAGAGTTGTTTTATGCCCTGATGCTGTCCAGAAGAAGAAAAAAAAGAAAAAAGACAACAAGTTGGGAGATTTAACTGCTATAAGTGCAGACCTCCAGCCATTACCTGAAGCCAACCTAAGGTTTACGTGAATCGGCCAACTCAGGCCCAGAGGACCTCTAAAGTAAGAGCAAGGAGTGAAAACAAGCTCTGGAGGATAGGTAAAATGGTGCCTTCTCAAGTGAACTCTGCCCGTTTATGATGAATTCAGCACATGGGTTGATGTATGTGTCAGGAGGAGAGATGGTGGGAATTCCAGGGGTCCAGCAGCGCTGCCACCAGGTTTGTCCAAGGTTACATGTGGGCCTGTAATAATGTTGGAAGAACTTTGAGAGTTCCAGAAAGGCATATACCTAGGCCATCTTGCCTATTTCAGAGATTGCAGATGGACTGCATTAAGTTTCCAAAGGTGGGGCAGCATGAATATGTCCTTGTCTATGTTGATCTATTTTTCAGGAAACACCTGGTCTGTAGTAAAAGCAAGAGTAAAAGAAGATACTGGCTGAGGTAGTAAGTAGAGGAATACTGGATGTAGAACAAGCCTTTTGACACTTTTTGTCTTTCCTAAAGTGGTAGGAGCCCTTACAGGTCAGCTCTGACTGTTGAACATAAACATGTGTGTAATTCCTTTTTAGATCTGGACTCAAAGACTAATACCTAGTTTATATAAAGGAAAGTTTGGATCCCAGATTTGATGGTCCCTAATGAGTGCTGTGTTCACCATTCCAACATTGGTGAAGCCAAACATATTTATGTTGACAATATACGTAATGCTTATGAAGTTTGCGAAATAATGAGAGATTATAGAATTAGCAAATAATCCACACAGTGAGAGGAAAGGTGGTGTGGACTCACTTGGATATTGTTTAATCAGGATTGGATTGTTGAGTAAAGTCTGAGTATTACATCTTTGCCCCATTATGTTCTAATTTGTGTCCTAACTTCACTAACAAAGGTTTAAGCAGATTAAAAAAAGCAGAAAAAAAACTGGCTGGTCTATAACATACTGAAAGAATAGCAACCCACTTGGCAAGTATCGAGCACTCGAAAAGTGATGATGGTATGTGGTATGTGAAACGGATGCATATAGATGGCTGCCACCTGCTCAGTGGTCAGTGGTCTGCACCTTAGCTAATCATCACTGAGTTTGAAAAAAAAAAGAAAAGAGGTCCTTTACAGGTTCCATTACAACATGTACCGGAGCAGATTTTATTGAGAAAGAGAAAAAGATCATACTATGCACATGTCATGATAAGGATGGTATGGTTTGGGTGGTTGCTGAAGTGGAGTATACTAAGAGGTTAAGGGAGATTTATAGAGCCACTAATTCTAAGAAAGAATTGTCCATTGATTAGACTGATTTTCTGTGTTGACTGAACCCAATTAACTGATTTAGTTAAGTTAAATGATAGGTTGATGGTTGATGCTCTCTTTGTAAAATGATACTAAATTTGTTGTTTCTGATTAAATTGGCAGTAAGGTCAGAAAGAAGATATTATCATCATCACCTGACTTTAATAATAACCTGTATACTGAATGTGAATCATGGAGAATCTACAAAAGAGGAATATACATATATGTACACATCAATCCAGCCTGCGAATACTAAACCTGACGATTCAGATGAGAACTAAGACATCCTAGACGTGACAACTTTGAACTCTGATGATTATTGGACATTTTGCCTCGCTTCTGATTGTGCCCCTGTGCTGTGCAGGGAATAGCTTGGAATAACTTAAAGGAAAATGCAGGGAAAAAATGCTGAGTGTCCAGTGGAATCTACCATAGATGATGAATGGCTAATCAGCCCTGATCTGGGGAATCCAGTCAGAATGTAGTCATTGGGGGAGTCCTCTGGATACCTAAGCAGGCTGTGTACAAGAGGAGGAAGACACTTATTTACTTGTGTCTCCTTCTCCATCCCATGAACAAGAATTAACAGATATAAGATCTGCATTGATGACTTGGGGTCTGTCCTGATCGATACACCTCAGATTAATAGATGGCCCATAGGCCCTGGTTTGAACTGAATATAGTCAATTGGGAAACTCTCTTTGGACTATTAGCAAATTGTGTTCAAGAGGAGGAACTGTTAAAGAAATTTAGTTAGTGGGTGAACACAATTGTGCTAGGGTTGTATATTTCATTATTAGGTGGTCTCCATCTCCTTATAGACATATCTCTTATATCTTATAATCTCTTAGCTCCATTAGATGTCACATATGCTTAAAAATAAAAATGACTCATAATCACTTGATATGTCTGTAGGAAAACAGGAACTTAGCAGAAGTTAATATACGCATATGGAATTTCCCAAATAGATGAAGTAATGTGTATCCCAATTGGCTGCCAATATCACAATTTTGATTGGTTGTTCAATGTATACTTGTATGATTGTGATTGGACATATTAAAATTGATGACAAAGGGGGGTGTGATTACACCATCATGTATTTCTAATAAAATTAGCTCCCTGGGTGTAACCAGGAGAGATCTGCATGATCAGCAATGAGACTGGACGTGCATTTCTTGTGCTGCGGCCGCACCCTCTTACCATGAAGGGGGAAATTTAACATAATTTGAACACCACAGACAACTGAGTATTAAGTCTAATTTGGGACTTATCCTAAATTACGTTAACAATAGCTAAGTTCTATTCTTACTTACTGGCTTAAATAAGTGTTTATGACTTCTTAGTAGAGATAGGGGTTATTAGATGACCGGCGCAGAGTGAAAGTAAGATGCACACAGCTAAAAAAACAATTAACACTTTGTGACAGAACAGCTCAATATTTTTAATGAAGATCAATGGGAAAAAATATTTTTAGCCCCAAATCAGTAAAATGCAATCATAAAAAATTGTCCCCAAAGATGTACATAGCCTTTAAGAATGTCTTTTCAGTATACAATAAAAATAATTATGGTAATGTTTGATTAAAAACTGCATTTTCTGTCCAACCATTGTCGTCATTTAGTCATTGTTCCAGCAAACAATTCCCAAATACAGGTTAGAAAGTGATAACATATTTTTTGGTAACATATTATATCTTTAACAATGAACTGTGATAAAAAGTTTGATCTAAAACTCTGTATTTCAGTATCTGCTTACCATGATGTTAGGTTGCAAATGGTGTCATTTTATATAGTTATTGCTTGTAGGTTTGTCATGTATGGGTAAATTAAAACTTACATGGATTTATAAGACTTGTATTGGGAACTCCTTTGTTATGGAACTTCAATTATAGGCTAAAGATACCTCAAAACAGGATGATGATCGTAAAGTATATGTGCACGGATGTGTGCAGTCCTCTCTCTGTAATTTTTACTACAGGAAAAGTCTCCTGCCTTGAAAGTATTGATTTATGTATTTTATTCTGCCAACTTCACATGACAGCCTAAAAGATCAGCTCTTAGAATATTCTCTTTATTGGCTGATAAATAAAGAAATATTTCCCTTTCTTTTGTACAAAAAAAAAGTTGTGAACAGAGAGACTCACAAGTACAAAATTGTGGAAGAAAACCAAATAAATATAAATGGTATAACCTTGGAAGGCAAAAACTGCACAGCTGTAAATCTTCCTCGATGTCAGGATTTGCAGGATGTACTACAATTTCTACAAACAAGTAAAGAAATGCTCACAATGGGCAAATTGATCCAGAGGAAGGCCAAAAACCCCTGTGAGGTAGAAGCCAATTTTCCCCACTTTAGGGGGAAAAAAATCCTTCCCGACTCAATCAGGCAATCAGAATAACTCCCTGGATCAATGACCCATCTCTAGTAACTATAGATGTCTACAGTGCCTTGCGAAAGTATTCGGCCCCCTGGAACTTTTCAACCTTTTGCCACATTTCAGGCTTCAAACAAAAAGATATAACATTTTAAATTTTTGGTAAAGAATCAACAACAAGTGGGTCACAATTGTGAAGTGGAACAAAATTTATTGGATGGGGATGGACTCCCTGGATCAATGACCCATCTCTAGTAACGATAGATGTCTACAGTGCCTTGCGAAAGTATTCGGCCCCCTGGAACTTTTCAACCTTTTGCCACATTTCAGGCTTCAAACAAAAAGATATAACATTTTAAATTTTTGGTAAAGAATCAAAGTAAAGTGGGTCACAATTGTGAAGTGGAACGAAATTTATTGGATGGTTTAAACTTTTTTTGTAATAATAAAACTGAAAAGTGGGCGTGCAAAATTATTCGGCCCCCTTGCATTAATACTTTGTTGCGCCACCTTTTGCTGCGATTACAGCTGCAAGTCGCTTGGGGTATGTCTCTATCAGTTTTGCACATCTAGAGACTGAAATTCTTGCCCATTCTTCCTTGCAAAACAGCTCGAGCTCTTTGAGGTTGGATGGAGAGCGTTTGTGAACAGCAGTTTTCAGCTCTTTCCACATATTCTCAATTAGATTCAGGTCTGGACTTTGACTTGGCCATTCTAAGACATGGATACGTTTATTTTTGAACCATTCCATTGTAGATTTTGCTTTATGTTTGGGATCATAGTCTTGTTGGAAGATAAATCTCTGTCCTAGTCTCAGGTCTTTTGCAGACTCCAACAGGTTTTCATCCAGAAAGGTCCTGTATTTGGCTCCATCCATCTTCCCATCAATTTTAACCATCTTCCCTGTCTCTGCTGATGAAAAGCAGGCCCAAACCATGATGCTGCCACCACCATGTTTGACAGTGGGGATGGTGTGTTTAGGGTGATGAGCTGTGTTGCTTTTACGCTAAACATATCGTTTTGCATTGTTTCCAAAAAGTTGGATTTTGGTTTCATCTGACCAGAGCAACCTTCTTCCACATGTTTGGTGTGTCTCCCAGGTGGCTTGTGGCAAACTGTAAACGAGACTTTTTATGGATATCTTTGAGAAATGGCTTTCTTCTTGCCACTCTTCCATAAAGGCCAGATTTGTGAAGTGTTCGACTGATTGTTGTCCTATGGAAAGACTCTCCCACCTCAGCTGTAGATCTCTACAGTTCATCCAGAGTGATCATGGGCCTCTTGGCTGCATCTCTGATCAGTCTTCTCCTTGTTTGAGATGAAAGTTTAGAGGGACGGCCGGGTCTTGATAGATTTGTAGTGGTCTGATACTCCTTCCATTTCAATATGATCGCTTGCACAGTGCTCCTTGGGAGGTTTAAAGCTTGGGAAATCTTTTGGTATCCAAATCCAGCTTTAAACTTCTCCACAACAGTATCACGGACCTGCCTGGTGTGTTCCTTGGTCTTCATGATGCAGAACCCTGAGACTATCACAGAGCAGGTGCATTTATACGGAGACTTGATTACACACAGGTGGATTCTATTTATCTTCATCAGTCATTTAGGACAACATTGGATCATTCAGAGATCCTCAATGAACTTCTGGAGTGAGTTTTCTGAACTGAAAGTAAATGGGCCAACGTTTGTACGCCCAACTTTTCAGTTTTATTATTACAAAAAAAGTTTAAACGATCCCATAAATTTTGTCCCACTTTACAATTGTGACCCACTTGTTGTTGATTCTTCACCAAAAATTTTAAATGTTATATCTTTTTATTTGAATCCTGAAATGTGGCAAAAGGCCTCTATTGAACTCTTTTAGTGAACTTACCATCACCACCTCCTCAGGCAGAGAGTTCCATAGTCTTACTGCTCTTACAGTAAAGAATCCTCTTCTATGTTTGTGTACAAACCTTCTTTCCTCCAGACGCAGAGGATGTCCCCTTGTCACATTCACAGTCCTTGGGATAAAAAGATCATAGGAGAGATCTCTGACCCCTGATTTATTTATACATTTGTACAAGCAGTTGCACATGAGCCACTAACCAACTCACTGCGAGAGCTCAGCAGTGAATGTATTAAAGGGGACTGGAAACACATAAAAGTGCACATATTTTAAAGGGGTTGAATGCATTCAATGTATTTACAATAGTTTTTATTGTGTTAAATATTTTGTTAAATGTTTTTTAATCTATATTGGTAATATAAGGTACAGTTTAATAAATACTCAATGGACCAATAAGCCGACCTTTATGATTATATCTTGTGAATTTTAGCCAATTGGTTTGCTTGGCGGTCGTGCTAGACCCGGGTGAGCGCTCCTCTATTTGTTATTTATTCAGTTATTACTTTAGTTGCCCTCCTCTGAACCCTCTCCAGCTCTGCTATGTCTGCCTTGTACAGGAGCCCAGAACTGTATACAGTACTCTATGTGTGGTCGGACTAGCGATTTGTAAAGTGGCAGGACTATGTTTTCATCACGGGCATCTATGCCCCTTTTGATGCAACCCATTATCTTATTGGCTACGGCAGCAGCTGCCTGATCTACTTACCTAGAATGGAAAAATATACAATAAATAAAAATATACAATATACAATAAAATATACATAAAATATGAAAATTTAAAGGGTTGTTTCACTTCAGCAAATACCTGTGGCATTTTTCATGTAGAGAAAGTTAATACCGTGCACTTACTAATGTATTGTTATTATTCATATTGCCTCCTTTGCTTGCTGGATTCATTTTTCCATCCCATGGCCACCGATGCTGGATTGCAGGGTGGTCATAACCATGGAAAGAAGCAGTGTATAATGTGATGGAAAAAGGAAGCAATATGGACAATCACTATATATTAGTAAGTGCACGGTATTAACTTTCTCTACATAATAAATGCCACTTGCTGAGGTGACAAAATCCCTTTAACTTCTGAAAGGTTCTGTGAGTCAAAT
>ONZH01018338.1:0-19777 GCA_900303285.1 Rhinella marina | reverse complement strand
GGATCTCGTATATCTGGACTTCTCCAAAGCATTTGACACGGTACCACATAAAAAGTTAGTATATAAAATGAGAACGTTTGGCCTGGGAGAAAATGTCTGTATGTGGGAAAGTAACTGGCTCAGTGATAGAAAACAGAGGGTGGTTATTAACGGCACATATTCAGATTTGGTCACTGTCACTAGTGGGGTACCACAGGGGTCAGTATTGGGCCCTATTCTCTTCAATATATGTATTAATGATCTTGTAGAAAGCTTGCACAGTAAAATATAAATTTTTGCAGATGACACTAAACTGTGTAAAGTAATTAACACAGAAGAGGACAGTATACTGCTACAGATGGATCTCGACAGACTGGAGGCTTGGGCAGAGAAGTGGCAGATGAGGTTTAACACTGACAAATGTAAGGTTATGCATATGGGAAGGAATAATGCAAGTCACCAGTACATACTAAATGGTAAAATATTAGGTAACTCTGACATGGAAAAGGACCTAGGAATTTTAGTGAACAGCAAACTAAGCTGTAGAAACCAGTGTCAGACAGCTGCTGCCAAGGCCAATAAGATATTGGGTTGCATCAAAAGAGGCATAGATGCCCGTGATGAGAACATAGTCCTGCCACTTTACAAATCACTAGTCAGACCACACAGAGTACTGTGTACAGTTCTGGGCTCCTGTGAACAAGGCAGACATAGCAGAGCTGGAGAGGGTTCAGAGGAGGGCAACTAAAGTAATAAATGGAATGGGTGGACTACAGTACCCAGAAAGATTATCAAAATTAGGCTTATTCACTTTAGAAAAACGACTGAGGGGAGATCTAATAACTATGTATAAATATATCAGGGGTAAGTACAGAGATCTCTCCCATGATCTATTTATCCCCAGGACTGTGACTGTGACGAGGGGACATCCTCTGCCTCTGGAGGAAAGAAGGTTTGTACACAAACATAGAAGAGGATTCTTTACGGTAAGAGCAGTGAGACTATAGAACTCTCTGCCTGAGGAGGTGGTGATGGTCAGTTCACTAAAAGAGTTCAAGAGGGCCTGGATGCATTTCTGGAGGGTAATAATATTACAGGTTATAGTTACTAGAGATGGGTCGTTGATCCAGGGAGTAATTCTGATTGCCTGATTGGAGTCGGGAAGGAATTTTTTTCCCTAAAGTGGGGAAAATTTGCTTCTACCTCACAGGGTTTTTTTTGCCTTTACTTGGAATGGACCTGATACTCTGGCACCAGTTGGTGCTCAGAAAGAGGCTTATATAGGCCATCCCATTAGATCATGTCATGTGACCTCTGGGGGAAGTACCAGCAGTTACCTGTAATGCTATTGACTGGACACCAGAGGGAGTTGCAGTGTGCAACCTGCATTCTGACCACTGGAGGCCGCCAGAGTGCCGGAAATGTCGGTGCTAGCAGACACGCTCTCACTGCTGGGATCGACATGAGGGCTGCTGTGGAGATTGCCGGGGGCAATGGCTTGGGACTCGAGGCGAGTATAACGGCACTTTGCGCTGAATCGGGACACCTTCCCATGTTGGGCCAGTGATTTCATCGTCCACCACCTCCTCTTCCACTTCTTCACTCTGGTCCTCCTCCTGACAAATTGACCTTCAGTGCTGCTGACACTCAAAAACATTTGGGGTGAGGGTCTGCTGCTGATCTGACCGTCTAAAACATTAGGGGCGAGTGCCTGCTGCTGATCTGACTGTGTAAAACATTAGGGGTGAGGGTGTGCTGCTACTTGTGCTTTATATACAAGTAAATATATGTTTCCTAACAACATTTCCTCTAAAATCTATGCTATCTTCAGTTTTTGGGGCTATTATTGTCATGCTGTAAAAGTGGCGTAATACTCGGACATCATCGTTAATAGCAGCGACTTCGGTGTCCAAGATGCAGCCAGACATCCTCCCATGCTGTTCCCTAACCATTTCAGTGGTGTTTCCACCATTTTCTCATGTTTCTCTATGAACCAGACACCCTTCCCTCTGCAGAGCAGGAGGTGCCTGGTGTTCTCCCATTGACTTCCTTTATACTCGGGTGCTTGGCCGAGCACTCGAGCACCACCTAGTGTTCGGCCAGAGCACCCGAGCACCCGAGCATCGCGGTGCTCGATCATCACTAGTAATGAATCACATTTTTTTTTCCCTAAAATGGCTGCTGCTGCACGTATTAGAACATAGAGCAAAGAACTCTGGGAAGGAGGGATCACCCACAATGCCATGCATGCAGCCAATCAGCAGCCAGCCAGCCCTGTGATGTCACAGCCCTATAAATAGCCTCAGCCATGTTGGATTCTGCCATTTTCCAGTGTGCTTAGTGCAGGAGCTGTGGAGCTGTAACTATGATTAAGAACAATATATGTCCTTTACGTCCCAGTGGGTAAATGTGGTTCCTGCCCAGCCACACCAGCAACTTGTGATGCCACTTCTGCCTCCATGTTCTCACGCCCTTGGTCCTACGACAATGTCTGCCTTTGCCTCCTTATCCTCCACCATGTCCTCAGCCTCCAATGCAGGGACAATTCACAGTGCTCCTCCAGCATACCACATGTGCAGGGCACAGCGGTGTCACGCTGTTCTGCACCTAGTTTGCCTGGGCAAACAGAGTCACACAGTTGGAGGAAGTGCTCTGTGTCCTTTATCAAGAAATCAAATCCTGGCTTTTTCCACAGCAACTCAAAATCAGAACCATTGTGACCGACAACAGGAAGAACATGGTGTTGGCGCTGTGTCAAGGACATGTGTTCAATTTGGTTGTAAAGCGGTTCCTGAAGTTTTCACCCCATCTGCAAGACATCCTAAAAATGGCCAGAAAACTTTGCATGCACATCAGCCACTCGTACACCACAAAGCTTACACACCTTGAGCTGCAGCGGCAGAACGGCGTCCCCAACACAGGCTGAGACACGTGGCAATGAGGTTTAACACTGACAAATGTAAGGTTATGCACATAGGAAGGAATAATGCAAGTCACCAGTACATACTAAATGGTAAAACACTGGGTAACACTGACATGGAAAAGGACCTAGGAATTTTAGTGAACAGCAAACTAAGCTGTAGAAACCAGTGTCAGACCATTAAGATAATGGGTTGCATCAAAATGGGCAGTCCTGCCACTTTACAAATCACTAGTCAGACCACACATGGAGTATTGTGTACAGTTCTGGGCTCCTGTGAACAAGGCAGACATAGCAGAGCTGGAGAGGGTTCAGAGGAAGGCAACTAAAGTAATAAGTGGAATGGGTGGACTACAGTACCCAGAAAGATTATCAAAATTATGGTTATTTACTTTAGAAAAAAGATGACTGAGGGGAGATCTAATAACCATGTATAAATATATCAGGGGTCAGTACAGAGATCTCTCCCATCATCTATTTATCCCCATGACTGTGACGAGGGGACATTCTCTGCGTCTGGAGGAAAGAAGGTTTGTACACAAACGTAGAAGAGGATTCTTTACGGTAAGAGCAGTGAGACTATGGAACTCTCTGCCTGAGAAGGTGGTGATGGTAAATTCACTAAAAGAGTTCAAGAGGGGCCTGGATGTATTTCTGGAGTGTAATAACATTACAGTTCATAGTTACTAGAGAGGGGTGGTTGATCCAGGGAGTTATTCTGATTGCCTGATTGGAGTTGGGAAGGAATTTTTTTCCCCTAAAGTGGGGAAAATTGGCTTCTACCTCACAGGTTTTTTTTGCCATCCTCTGGATGAACTTGCAGGATAACAGGCCGAACTGGATGGACAGATGTCTTTTTTCGGCCTTATAAACTATGTAACTATGTAACAACATTCCACTGATTCATGTCCTGGAGCACATGCTGTTAAATCTGGCTGGCCAGGTGACAGGAGATGTGGCGACTACATCTCACAGCCACATGAGTCCTGTGGGGGCTGAACTACAGGAGGAAAAGGACAATATTTCCGCACAATGTGTAGAGAAATTGGTGGTTTTTCTACACAGGTGACAGGAGAGGAGGAGCAGGAGCAGCCAGAGGAGATACAGGGCGATGAGGAAGACGAGGCAGAGGACAGAGACACACTGTGGCTGTATGCAGTGGAGATGGAGGCAGGGAGTCCCTCCGAGTCACTTGTGCAAATTGCCCGATGCATGCTTATTTGCTTGCGTAGTGACAGTTGAACTGGGTGACTACTGGCTCTCCACCATGTTAGACTCTCGCTACCAGTCCAAAATGTGGGCCTTTTTCACACCCGCTGAGAGGGAGGACAAACTGAACTACTTTTGAGACATCCTATGTAGTCAGTTGGCTGCTGCCTGTGTGAGGGGGGGCTGGAGCAGTACCAGCTCCATCAGCAGCAATTTAAGTCTAAAGTCGCTGATGAGCAGTTTTCTTCACCCGCATACTGAAGAAACAACTCACCAGCAGCTAGACATAGAACAGAACCTGAACCATCAGGTTGTTGCATACTTGGAGTGCACCCTGCCACTCCACATCGAAGATCGGCTTGGACTACTGGGCAGCCAAATTCGATTTGTGGCCGCAACTGGCTGAGTTTGCCAGCAGTGTGGCATCAGAGTGGGTGTTTAGTGTGGCGGGGGCCATGGTTACCCCAAGATGAACTTGCCAGTCCACCCAAAATGTGGCGAAACTGACCTTTATAAAGATGAATCAAGCGTGGATCAGCCAGGATTTTCAAACACCAGTGCCTGATACATCAGGCAAGATCATCCATAGTGCTACATCCACACTTTGCCAAAAGAGACCTGTTTCTTCTGGTTACCTGCTTCAGCTATTCTGATGCTGCCACCCGCCTGATGCCACACTTGCTGCCTGGTGCTCCTACTGCCACCCACCATCTTAAGCTGGTACTGGTATTGGCCCCTACCTCCCCCACTCTGTCACTGGGCCATTCTATGGTCTCCTCATGCTGCTGCCACATCCCCACTCTGTGGTCTGCTCATACTGCTGCTACCTCAACACTATGTCACTGGGCCACTCTATGGTCTCATTATGCTACTGCCACCTCACCACTATGTCACTGGTCCACTCTGTGGCCTCTTCATGCTGCTGCCACATCACTACTCTCTGGCCTTCTCATGCTGCTGCCACATCACCACTCTGTGGTCTTCTCATGCTGTTTCCAGCTGGCCACTCTGTGGTCTCATGCTGCTGCCAGCTCACCACTATGTTACTGGGCCATTCTGTGGTCTTCTCATGCTGCATGCCTTTTTGGCCTGTTGACATAATTTATTTGACCCTTCTTCTGATCTGTCAGAAGAAAAATGAGACTCACAACGGATCGTGTCTATGTAGCAGCTGTAAGGACTGTATGACATGGTCCCTACAATTTTGCATCATGAAAGACGAAAAAAGTTCCAGCATTCCCAATAAAATTATGTTGCTTTTTATTTTTCCTTTGCAGCAAATACACTTATGGACATGACCCTCCACCTCAGCAAACGTGGACACGTTTCGAACACAGGTGTGTTCTTAGTCGTAACTGAATGAGTCCCCCTCTCCTGAACTATTTAAAGACATGCTCCACCCCCAACTAATCTCAGAGCTGGAAATGTTCTCAGGTGTTATTTTGAGGAGTTCTCATTCACTTGCCACAAACAACACATAATTCCACCACATAAAAATATATATTTTTGTATTCTACTACATTTCATGCAAAGACTATATTCAAAAAACACATTAAATAATATCAGAAAATATCAATGAATCTATTATCAAAGAATAAACATGAAAGTGCAGTAAATATACAAAAAACAAGATATGTAGTTGAAAAACATATTTAAAATGAACAGAGGAATGCAATGTATATCTGTAACTTCCCTGTTCTAACATATGGCGTTAATCGTGATGAAAGTCCATATGGGAGAGAAAGCATGAGACTGGAGAAGAAAAAAAAGAAAATTATTTTTTCTTTCTTTTTTTTATAATGATAATACATCAACTCTTTCCTCGTGTTTAATCCCATAAAAAACCCTATATTCAACCTGAATATGGGAGAGAAAACATGAGGCTGAGGAAGAGAAAGAAAAAAATAATAATTTCTTTCTTTTTTAATGATCATCAACTCCTTCCTCATGTTTAATCCCATTGGAAACCTGGTATTTAACCTGAAGATCCAAAATGCCTCCCCCTGTAAAATTAACTTTTTGATGTCTCCACCTCTAGGGGGGGCTACAATCTTTTCTATTGCAAAAGCACAAAAACTCTTTAAACTACGATTGTGCACACTTACAAAATGTTTGTCCGCGTTTGATGTACCTAGGCAGGTAAAATTTTCTATATAGTTAATGTGTTCTATAATTGGCTTATGACTTGGTAGCCAAAAGCAGGAGAGGGTAAAAAACGCAGAAGACATGCAAATATTCCATTCACGTGTCATCTCTGTTTTGGATCCACTCCTGTTTTTTTTTTTTTGCTTTAGCAATGCTGATGGATTACTAACCAAGTGAAGGCGGCTGCTCAAAAGACAGGATCCGTTTTTTGGGGGTTATTGTTCTGACATATCAGAGGAAGGGCAAAATCATCAGTGAAAACGACACAAACTTACTGCTGACACCCTCTCTACTCTTTCGGGGGGGGGGGGGGGGTTGGCTCTACTTGTATAAGCGTTGTTTAATAGAACAGGTTCTATAAACATCTATGCGGAATCAGCTGACGATTTAAAAGGAGTGCGCTCTTTCACACACTATAGTAGGATCTTGGGCCTCTGCACAGTTCTTTATAACTGGCGCCAACATTGACCTGAAAGGCTGAGTTCACACTTATTTGATCAGTTTTGGCCCCATAACTGCCCAAATAAGTGAAGTGTGCAGTGACTCTAAGAGCTACGCCTGTCATCTGCATGTCATACTGACTCACAGTATTGCTTCACTACCACAACAGACTCCCTATGTGTGTTGCTGCAAGGCACAGTGTTCTACACCACTATACAGGCTCTCTACAGCCAGGAAATGGCTGTTTTTAATACAATTCGCCACAAATAAATTCGGATCGATTCAAATCTTTTAGGAAAATTCGGCAAACCAACTCAAATTTTTGAGAAATTCGCTCATCTCTAGTTATAACCAGTATCATCTCATCTTAATATTTATATAATTAACATGGTTGAGACATCAGCGTGTTCTCTATCATTACAGTTTTCACTTGCTTTTATAGCTGCTAGATATTATGTCTTTTAACTGCCATGTATTTGGAATAACAATAATAATAATAATAATAATAATAATAATAATAATAATGATAAATTAAAATGCATGACTTTTTTTTACCAACTGGACCAGAACTTTCAATGTTTTAGCATTGTTGCTTATGGAAAGGGTCCTTACATTGTTTTGGGCTTATATAGGTTATATATTTATATATACAAATACACACTGAATATCATATATATCTCGTTTTATTATAAAAATTACTGTCTGTCCGTCTGTCTGTTCTTTATGCGCGACCAAACTACTGGACCGATCTCCACCAAATTTGCCACACAGGAACATCAGGTGTCCGGGAAAGTTTTAGACTTTGTCACAGCTCTCTAGGACGCACCGTTCCTGAGATATTCCCCCAAAATGACCTACATTAGCCAATATTAGCCTGGAAGTCTTTCTCTTCTAATCTCAACTGTCATACTCTCCACATACATACAGGTTTCCATAACAACTCAGCCAGGTAATTTGCAGCTCCCCGAAACATAATTCAGTGCTTACCTCCCACCGGCCCTGGTGCAGCCTGCTTCTTACACACATAGATACAGTTTTACTCCAGGTTTTCCATAACAACCCAGCCATTTTCCTTCACTGCTATAGGTCAGCTTTAGAATGGGTTACACGACGACAATAAGTCGCACAACTACACTACATGTGTCACGCGACATTGATGTCGTGCAACAATTTTTATAATAATAGTTTATAGTGTTGCACTGCGACATGCTGCCACTGCGACGCGACAGTTGCACAAAAATCCGTCTTGAATGGATTTTTTGCTACTGTCGTGTCGCAGTTGCAGCATGTCGCAATAAGTTGCAGTGCGACACTATAGCCTATCATTATAAGAAATTGTTGCGCGACACGTCATCGTGTAGCCCTAGCCTTAAAGGGGCAGGGTGCTGTGGAGGTTACTTTTAAGGGGGCAGGGTCCACTATTAAAGGTGCAGCTGCTGTGTAGGTCACTGTTGAAGGGGCGTTCACTGTGGATGTTACTGTTAAGGGGGAAGGCCGCTGTGAAGGTCACTGTTAAAGGGGCATTCACTGTGGACGTTACTGTTACCCATGCGAAGCTGGGTCCTTCTGTTAGTCTCCTTATATTATAAAAATGAGTTTCTGTCTGTCTGTCTGTCTGTTCTTTATGCACGACCAAAGGACTGGACCGATCTTCATCAAATTTGGCACACAGGTACATCAGGTGTCCGAGAAGGTATTAGACTGGGCCTCAGCTCTCTAGGACTTACTGTTCCTGAGATATTCCCAAAATATGACCTGCATTAGCCAATATTAGCCTGGAAGTCTTTCTCTACAAATCCCAACTGCCATACACACAGTGACATGTCCCTTATCAGCCAATTGAAGCTCGCAGGCCCTTCGTGTCTACATACACACAGTTTTACTTCAGGTTTCCATAACAACCCAGTGATATTTCTTCACTGCTGTAAGTCAGCTTTAAAGGGGCAGGGCAGAGGAAACTGGGTGAGAACAAGAAAGATTTTGGATATAGGTTTTGCTGTGTAGTAACCAGGCTGTTAATGAGAGATAATTAGCAGCCAGCTGAGCTCAGGTAAATAGCTCCCCGAAACACAATTCATTGCTTACCTCCCACAGGCCTTGGAGCAGCCTGCTTCTTACACACGGTCACATGCACACATATTGACTCCAGGTTTCCATAACAACCCAGACATTTTTCTTCACTGCTGTAGGTCAGCCTTGCGCATTTCACGCAACACATGTCATCGTGTAGCCTTAGCCTTAAAGGGGCAGGGCGCTGTGGAGGCCACTGATAAAGGGGCGTTCACTGTGGATGTTACTGTTAAGGGGGTAGGCTGCTGTGGAGGTCACTGTTAAGGGGTCAGGGACCACTATTAAAAGGGTAGCTGCTGTTGAGGTCACAGTTAAGGGAGGAGGTTACTGTGAAGTCACTGTTAAGGGAACGGGGTATTGTGGCAGTCACTCTTAAAGGGACGGGTGTTGAAGAGGTCTCTGTTAAGGGAGTGAGGTGCTGCGAAACTGACTGTTAAAGGGGCGCGCTGCTGTGAATGTCAAAGTTAAGGTCCCATTTTAAGGAGGTGGGGCACTGTGGGGGGGCACTGTTAAGGGGTGGGGGGCTGTGCAGTTCACTCCTAAGGGGGCAGGTTAGTGTACAGGTCACTGTTATAGGGGATACTGTCAATATCTTTTAACGACACACACAAACTTTAAATGAAATAGATGAAATATACCCGTGGAAGACGGGTCCTTCTGCTAGTCATATATATAAAAATGAGTTTCTGTCTGTCTGTTCTTTATGCGTAACCAATAATTACGCATAAAGAACAATGAGATATTACCAAAAAATGCAAATATGGCACCATTGCATGGCCTGTATTAGCCAATAGAAGCGTGCAGGCCTTTTACTCTTATCCCAACTACCATACACACGGTCACATGACTCTTATCAGCCAATAGAAGCTCACAGGTCCTTCAGTTTCGACATGCATACAGTTTTACTTCTTCACTGCTGTAGGTCACCATTAAAGGGGCAGGGTGCTGTGGATGACACTGTTAAGGGAGCAGAGTGCTGTGGAGGTCACAGTTAAGGGGGCATGCTGCTGTGGAGGTCACTGTGAAGGGGACGGTCCGCTATAGAGATCAATGGTAAGGGGAAGAGGGCTGTACAGGTCACTGTTAAGAGGGTAGGTTATTGTGGAAATCACTGTTAAAGATTTGGGGGAATGTGAAGGTTACTAATAAAGGGGCGGCCGCTGTGGAGGTCACTATTAAGGAGACGGTCCGCTATGGAGGTCAGTGTGTAAGGGGCGGAAGCGGTGGAGGTCTCTGTTAAGGGGACAGGTAACGATGGGGGTCCCAGTTAAGGGGTCAGTCCAATATGGAGGTCAGGGAGTGGGGTGTTGTGGAGGTCACATTTTAAGGAATGGAGCTCTGTGGAAGTCACTGTTAAGGGGACAGGTTATTGTGGAAATCACTGTTAAGGAGATGGGGTACTGTGGAGGTCACTGTTAAGGGAGCGGGATACTGCGGAAGTCACTGTAAAAGGTGCAGGATGTTGTAGACATCACTGTGATAGAGAACACTGTGGATATCGTTTAACCTCACACACAAACATTAAATGAAATAAGTGAAGTACACCAGTGCGAAGCCGGGTCCTTTTGCAAGTGTGTGTATACATATCTAATATATAAAGCTGAGTGTATGTATGTATGTATGTCCGCTAAAGGAATCCGCACCACTCGGCTCTCCAGGACGTACCGTCCCTGAGATATTCCCAAAAAATGCATTAGCCAATAGAAGCTTGGTCACATGACCCTTATAAGCCAATAGAAGCTAGCAGGCAGTTAGTCTCCACACACACCAGGTTTCCATAACAACCCAGCCATTTTCCTTCACTGCTGTAGGTCCGTTGTAAAGGGGCAGAGCGCTTTGGATGACACTGTTAAAGGGGTATTCCGTTTACCATAAATATAACTTATGTTTTAGACTAACTCATCATCAATCATTACCTAATATAATGTAAATTTCACATATTTACCGTTCAGTAGTAATAAAAGATGTTTTCTTCCACTGCTACCCACTGTGTTTCCTCATAAATTACCATGGCATCAACCTGTAATTCAGGCCACCTTCAAAAGAAGGACTTAAAAGCCCCACTCCTAGGTCCCGCTAAGTCAAGCCCCCAACTCAGTCAGGCCATGCCCCCTTCCACTCTGCAGCTGATGGGGATTGAAAAAAATGAAGGTAAAAATCAACTTCAGCTGCAGGTGTGGGAGGGAGGGTGACTTTCTCCCTGCAGCTCATGCTCAGACTGCACAGTGCAGCTGTCTGAGAGTGAGCTGTTCAACCGGACATCCCTGTGTCCGTCCAGGCCCTGCGCCGGATGGAGGACAGGGAGTCTGAAAGCCGGACTGTCCGGCCTAAAACCGAACCTCTGGCCACCCTAGGGGCAGGCTGATGTTAGGGTGGCCAGACGTCCGGTTTTAGGCTGGGCAGTCTGGTTTTCAGGCTCCCTGTCCTCTGTCCGGCGCAGTGCCTGGATGGACACATGGATGTTCACCCTTTCAGTAGCTAAGACCTTGTGTTTAGGGGTGTGGCTTCATGGGGACCAGGGGCGTGGCTTCACATTTGGGGGCATGGCCGGTGAGGTCCGGCTTTTTGGGGTGAAGACAGTGGCCACCCTAGCTGCTGTGGAGGTCACAGGTAAAGGGGAGGGTGCTGTGGATGTTACTGTTAAGGAGAAGGCTACTGTGGAGATCACTGTTAAAGGGGTGGGCATTGTAGAGGTCATTCTCGATATCTTTTAACGACACACACACAAACATTAAATGAAATAGATGAAATCTACCCGGGCGAAGCCAGGTTCTTCTGCTAGTCTAATATATAAAGATGAGTATATGTATGTCTGCTAAAGGAATCAGCACCATTGCACTGCCAATCACGAAATTTGTCACACAGGTACATCAGGTGTCCAGGAAGGTTTTAGCCCGGGTCACAGCTCTCTAGGACATACCGTTCCTGAGATATTCACAAAAAATGCAAATATGACACATCACATGACCTACATTAGCCAATGGAAGTATGCAGGTGTTTCTCTTCATATCCCAACTGCCACACACACGCTTACATGACCCTTATCAGCCAACAGAAGCTTGCAGGCCCTTAGTCTTCACATACACACAGTTTTACACCAGGTTTCCATAACAACCCAGCCATTTTTCTTCACTGCTGTAGGTCAACTTTAAAGAGGCAGGGGGCAGTGGAGGTCAAAGTTAAGGGTGCAGGTAGGGTGGCTATTCAGGCCACCCTCAAAAGGTGGACTTTAAAACCCTGCAGGTCCCGCTAAGCCATGCCCCAATCCGGTTAGCCACACCCCCTTCCACTCTGCCGACGTGGATTGAAAAAATGAAGGTAAAAATGAACTTCTGTCAGCTGCCGGGGGTGGGAGGGAGGGTGACCTGCTCCCTGCAGCTCACGCCCAGACAGCACAGTGCACCAGACGGAGGACAGGAAGTCTTAAAGCCAGACTGTCCGGCCTTAAACCGGACCTCTGGCCACCATAGGGGCAGGCTGCTGTGGAGGTCACAGTTAAGGGAACGGACCGCTATGGAGGTCAGTGTTAAGGTGCAAATTGCTGTAGAGGTCACTGTTAAGGGGGCGGGTTATTGTGGAAATGACTGTTAAGGAGATGGGGTACTGTGGAGGTCACTAATAAAGGGGTGGACGCTGTGGAGGTCACTATTAAAAGTGAGGACCCTGTGGATGTTACTGTTAAGTGGGCAGGCCACTGTGGAGGTCACTGTTAATGGAGGAGGGGACTGTGGAGGCCACTATTAACAGGGCAAGTGGGGTACTGTGAGGTCACTGTTAAGGCAGCAGGGTACTGTGAGATCACTGTTAAGGCAGCAGGGTACTGTGGCAGTCACTGTTAAAGAGACAGTCGCTTTGGAGGTCTTTGTTAAGGGGGCCAGGAATGGTGGAGGTCAGTTAAGGGTTGGATGCTGTAGAGGTCACTGTTAAAGGAAATCTGTCACCAGGATTATTGCTATTAAAGTAAAGCCGTGACCTAATAGCACTTAGTACCTTATTTCCAGATGTGCCTTTGTTTCAGCAATAGATGTTTTCTATCTTCTTAAAAGCCAGTTTATCTGGTAAGCAAATGAGCCAGTAAGGTGCCAAGAGGGGTGTCATTCTTGCAGGAAGGAGCCCAGGCATGCCTCCTGCTTGTGCCAAAACCTGCCCTCATGCTGGGAGCTGGGAAAAGGGGGGCAGAGTTATGGATTGAATGTGATGGAGGCGTGCCTGGGCTCCTTCCTGCAAGAGTGACGCCCCTCTGGGCACCTTACTGGCTCATTTGCATACCAAATAAACTGGATTTTCAGAAGATAGAAAACATCTATTGTCGAAATAAAGGCACATCTAGAAATAAGGTACTAAGTGCTATTAGGCCATGGCTTTACTTCAATAGCAATTATCCTGGTGACAGATTTCCTTTAAGGGGGTAGGCCCCTGTGAAGGTCACTGTCAAGGGTATGGGGTGCTGTAGAACTCACTTTAAAGGGGCAGGCTGCTGTGAAGGTCTAAGTTAAGGGGGTGGGCTGCTGTGGAGGTCACATTTTAACCCCCTGTTTTGCCAGAGTGGAGCTCTAGCAGTGGGACAAAATAGCTAACTGGAGGGGGTAGGGCAGCTTTAGATGCTGCTACCTCCTGAATGGTAGCAGCTAGAAACATGCAATTGATCTTGTTTGAAAGCAGACATTCCACGCTTTCAGACAATACCAAAATGACAGCAAAATGTTCAGGACAGATAAAGATATTACTGATAGTAATCGGGATGCTGAAAATGAAAGTAAAAACAGGTTTTACTCGCGATTATTCCCGACTTGATTTCTAACAGTGATTTCTTCTTTGTTGGACTTTAGCTGCCATTTTGGTCTTGTATGAAAGCCTGGACTGTAAGCTTTCAGACAAGAACAGTTGCATGCTTCTAGCTGCTACCATTCAGGAGATATCACCATCTAAAGCAGCCCTTCCCCTCCAGTTAGCCTCTTTTCACACTGCTACGTTTTTTTCTCATTTATATATACAACAGTCCAGTGAAAAATTCTGTAGAGTCCTGTACAGAAGCGTCAGTCTATAAAATACGTTTTTTCTCAGTTATATTTAGTAGTCCAGTGAAAAATGTAGTGGTTTGCGGTAAAATAGCCGCCATTCAAAGACTACGTTTTTTCTCATTTATATACACTACAGTCCAGTGAACAATTCTGTAGTGTGCTGTACAGCAGGGTCAGTCTATAAAATACGTTTTTTCTCAGTTATATGTAGTAGTCCAGTGAAAAATTTAGTGGTTTGCGGTAAAATAGCCGCCATTTAAAGACTACGTTTTTTTCTCATTTATATATTCTACAGTCCAGTGAACAATTCTGTAGTGTGCTGTACAGCAGGGTCAGTCTATAAAATACGTTTTTTCTCAGTTATATGTACAACAGTCCAGTGAAAAATGTAGTGGTTTGCGGTAAAATAGCCGCCATTTAAAGACTACGTTTTTTTCTCATTTATATATACAACAGTCCAGTAAACAATTCTGTAGTGTGCTGTACAGCAGCGTCAGTCTATAAAATAAGTTTTTTCTCAGTTATATGTACTACAGTCCAGTGAAAAATGTAGTGGTTTGCGGTAAAATAGCCGCTATTTAAAGACTACATTTTTTCTCAGTTATATGTACTACAGTCCAGTGAAAAATGTAGTGGTTTGCGGTAAAATAGCCGCCATTTAAAGACTACGTTTTTTTCTCATTTATATATACAACAGTCCAGTGAACAATTCTGTAGTGTTTTGTACAGCAGTGTCAGTCTATAAAATGAGTTTTTTCTCAGTTATATGTACTACAGTCCAGTGAAAAATGTAGTGGTTTGCGGTAAAATAGCTGCCATTTAAAGACTACGTTTTTTTTCTCATTTATATATACAATAGTCCAGTGAACAATTCTGTAGTGTGCTGTACAGCAGGGTCAGTCTATAAAATACGTTTTTTCTCAGTTATATGTACAACAGTCCAGTGAAAAATGTAGTGGTTTGCGGTAAAATAGCCGCCATTTAAAAACTACGTTTTTTTCTCATTTATATATACAACAGTCCAGTGAACTATTCTGTAGTGTGCTGTACAGCAGCGTCAGTCTATAAAATAAGTTTTTTCTCAGTTATATGTACTACAGTCCAGTGAAAAATGTAGTGGTTTGCGGTAAAATAGCCGCCATTTAAAGACTACGTTTTTTTCTCATTTATATATACAACAGTACAGTGAACAATTCTGTTGTGTGCTCTACAGAAGCGTCCATCTATAAAATACGAATTTTCTCAGTTATATGTACTACAGTCCAGTGAAAAATGTAGTGGTTTGCGGTAAAATAGCCGCCATTTAAAGACTACGTTTTTTCTCATTTATATATTCTACAGTCCAGTGAACAATTCTGTAGTGTGCTGTACAGCAGCGTCAGTCTATAAAATACGTATTTTCTCAGTTATATGTACTACAGTTCAGTGAAAAATGTAATGGTTTGCGGTAAAATAGCCGCCATTTAAAGGCTACGTTTTTTTCTCATTTATATATACAACAGTCCAGTGAACAATTCTGTAGTGTTTTGTACAGCAGCGTCAGTCTATAAAATGAGTTTTTTTCTCAGTTATATGTACTACAGTCCAGTGAAAAATGTAGTGGTTTGCGGTAAAAAAGCTGCCATTTAAAGACTACGTTTTTTTTCTCATTTATATATACAATAGTCCAGTGAACAATTCTGTAGTGTGCTGTACAGCAGGGTCAGTCTATAAAATACGTTTTTTCTCAGTTATATGTACAACAGTCCAGTGAAAAATGTAGTGGTTTGCGGTAAAATAGCCGCCATTTAAAGACTACGTTTTTTTCTCATTTATATATACTACAGTCCAGTGAAAATTGTAGTGGTTTGCGGTAAAATAGCCGCCATTTAAAGACTACGTTTTTTTCTCATTTATATATACTACAGTCCAGTGAAAAATGTAGTGGTTTGCGGTAAAATAGTCGCCATTTAAAGACTACGTTTTTTTCTCATTTATATATACTACAGTCCAGTGAACAATTCTGTAGTGTGCTGTACAGCAGCGTCAGTCTATAAAATACGTATTTTCTCAGTTATATGTACTACAGTCCAGTGAAAAATGTAGTGGTTTGCGGTAAAATAGCCGCCATTTAAAGACTACGTTTTTTTCTCATTTATATTTGAATCCAGAGGAAAAAAACAGACTGGTTTGCGTTTCCCACTTATAAAAGCAGAGATAATACGCGAGTTTGAGCGTTCGCGTGTTTGACTTTTAAGTGTGTGGTTGAATTAAGTGTGTGACTTTAGATTGCGTGACTTCAGATTCGGGAACTTTAAAAGGGATTACAGTAAGTCTTTCCATATCATTGTATAGTATTTTTTCGCTTTTGCTTGTGTAATCCCCATTAGAATGGCTTCCATCATTGACAGCGCAGTCCAGTGCACATCTTGTCTGATGTATGCAGTCCTGGAACAGCCGTTTAAGGGTGCATATATTTGTTCAAAATGTGAGCAAATTGTCCGCTTGGAATCGCACATCGTGTATCTAAGCGGGCGAATTTCAACGCTGAGAAGCACTGACAATTTGGAAAAGAGTTTGCTGCTCAGTGAGAAAGCACTCTATGGGGTAGATGTGGGGGAGGGTGGTAGTGAGGAGGCCCAGGAAAGTGAGGTAGCTAGCTGGGTAACAGTTAGAAAGCGGGTTAGAGGGAAAAGTGCCAGGGAGGCTAGCCCTGATCTGACACACCCCAACAAGTTTGCAAGTTTGGCAGATGAGGGGGATGTCACTTCAGGGAGAGCACTGCTGCAGCCGGACACTTCCTCTGCCAGTCAGGGGAATGTCAGCTCCAGTAAGCAGGGGGCCAGGAGAGCAGGGTAGGCCAGACAGGTGCTGGTAGTGGGCGACTCCATTATTAGGGGTACAGAGAGGGCAATCTGTCACAAAGACCGGGATCGTCGGATGGTGTGCTGCCTTCCAGGCGCTCGAGTTCGGCACATCGTGGATCGGGTTGACAGATTACTGGGAGGGGCTGGAGAAGATCCAGCAGTCATGGTCCATATCGGTACCAATGACAAAGTTAGAGGTAGGGGGAGTGTCCTTAAAAATGATTTTAGGGATCTAGGGCATAAGCTTAGGGCAAGGACCTCCAAGGTAGTGTTTTCCGAAATACTGCCTATACCACGAGCCACACAAGAAAGGCAGCGGGAGATTAGGGAGGTAAACAAGTGGCTCAAGAACTGGTGTAGGAAGGAGGGGTTTGGGTTCCTGGAGAACTGGGCCAACTTCTCTGTCGGCTACAGGCTCTACCGTAGGGATGGGCTGCACCTCAGTGGGGAAGGGGCAGCTGTTTTGGGGGAGAAGATGGCTAGAAGGCTGGAGGAGTGTTTAAACTAGGGACTGGGGGGGAGGGTAACTACATTATAGGAGGGGAAGATAGAGACCTGGGGCAAGGTAATGGAACTGGGGGAGGAATGGATGGGGGAACTAGAACAGATCAGAAGGAAAGGTGTAGGGTAAGAAATATACATCAACCTCTTAATTGTATGTACACTAATGCCAGAAGCCTAGCTAATAAAACTGGTGAACTGGAATTAGTGATGTGTGAGGAGGACTATGACATAGTGGGAGTAACTGAGACATGGCTGGATGATAGCTATGACTGGGCAGTTAATGTACAGGGTTACAATCTTTTTAGAAAGGATCGTCAAAACCGGAGAGGGGGAGGGGTCTGCCTTTATGTAAAGTCATGCCTAAAGCCCACACTCCGGGAAGATATAAGTGAGGGACATAAAGATGTGGAGTCACTGTGGGTAGAAATAAATGGAGCCAAAAACAATAATAAAATACTAATAGGGGTTTATTATAAACCACCCAATGTATCAGAGACCACAGAAAATCTACTTCTAAATGAAATAGACGAGGCGGCAAATCATAATGAGGTCGTTATTATGGGGGACTTCAACTACCCAGATATAGACTGGGAAACTGAAACCTGTACATCTCATAAAGGAAACAGGTTCTTGGAAATAATCAAAGACAATTACCTTTCCCAACTGGTTCAGGACCCCACTAGAGGGACGGCCATACTGGACTTAGTATTAACCAATAGACCTGACAGAACAACAGGTGTGCAGGTTGGGGGACACCTGGGAAACAGTGACCATAACATAATAACCTTCCAATTGTCATTCAAAAGAGCGTTTCTTCAGGGAGGAACAAAAATACCAAACTTCAAAAAAGCAAAATTTAGCCAACTAAGAGAGGCCATAGCCCTAACTAACTGGGACAAAGTCCTCAAAAATAAAAATACAGCCACAAAATGGGATATTTTAAAAGCATCCTAATATCTGATTGTGAGAGGTACATACCATATAGGAATAAAATAATAAGAAACAAGGAAAAACCAATGTGGATAAATAGAACTGTAAAGAAAGCAATAAATGACAAAAAGAAAGCATTTAAATCACTAAAACAGGAGGGGAGTGAGGAAGCATTGAAAAACTATAAGGAAAAAAATAGAATATGTAAAAGACACATAAAAACCGCCAAACTAGAGACCGAGAGATTAATCGCCAAAGAGAGTAAAACTAACCCTAAAATGTTCTTCAATTATATAAATACTAAAAAGTATAAACCTGAAGGTGTCGGCCCCTTACAGAGTAATGAGGGGGGAGTAGCAGAGAGCGATGAGAAGAAAGCGAAGCTACTAAATAACTTTTTCTCCACTGTATTCACTGAGGAAAATAAAATGTCAGATGAAATGCAGAGTATAAAAGTAAATTCCCCTTTAAAAGTGTCCTCTCTGACCCAGGAAGAGGTGCAGCAACGTCTTAAAAATATTAAAATAGACAAATCACCAGGACCGGATGGCATACACCCCCGTATCCTAAGAGAATTAAGTAATGTCATCGACAGACCCTTATTTCTGATATTTAAGGACTCTATACTGACGGGGAGTGTTCCACAGGATTGGCGCATAGCAAATGTGGTGCCAATATTCAAAAAGGGTCCAAAAACAGAGCCTGGAAACTATAGGCCGGTAAGTTTAACTTCTGTTGTGGGTAAACTGTTTGAAGGTTTTCTGAGAGATGCTATCTTGGAGCACCTCAATGAAAATAAGCAAATAACTCCATATCAGCATGGCTTCATGAGGGATCGGTCATGTCAAACCAATTTAATCAGTTTCTATGAGGAGGTAAGTTCTAGACTTGACCGCGGCGACTCAATGGATGTCGTATATTTGGACTTCTCCAAAGCGTTTGACACGGTACCACATAAAAGGTTAGTATACAAAATGAGAATGCTTGGCCTGGGAGAAAATGTCTGTATGTGGGTAAGTAACTGGCTTAGTGATAGAAAACAGAGGGTGGTTATTAACGGTACATACTCAGATTGGGTAACTGTCACTAGTGGGGTACCACAGGGGTCTGTATTGGGTCCTATTCTCTTCAATATATTTATTAATGATCTTGTAGAAAGCTTGCACAGTAAAATATCAATTTTTGCAGATGACACTAAACTGTGTAAAGTAATTAACACAGAGGAGGACAGTGCACTGCTACAGCAGGATCTGGATAGACTGGAGGCTTGGGCAGAAAAGTGGCAGATGAGGTTTAACACTGACAAATGTAAGGTTATGCATATGGGAAGGAATAATGCAAGTCACCAGTACATACTAAATGGTAAAGCATTGGGTAACTCTGACATGGAAAAGGACCTAGGAATTTTAGTGAACAGCAAACTAAGCTGCAGAAACCAGTGTCAGACAGCTGCTGCCAAGGCCAATAAGATAATGGGTTGCATCAAAAGAGGCATAGATGCCCGTGATGAGAACATAGTCCTGCCACTTTACAAATCACTAGTCAGACCACATATGGAGTACTGTGTACAGTTCTGGGCTCCTGTGAACAAGGCAGACATAGCAGAGCTGGAGAGGGTTCAGAGGAGGGCAACTAAAGTAATAACTGGAATGGGTGGACTACAGTACCCAGAAAGATTATCAAAATTAGGGTTATTCACTTTAGAAAAAAGA
>ONZH01018337.1:0-65713 GCA_900303285.1 Rhinella marina | reverse complement strand
CCGACCATCGGCGTTGGATCTGGCCGGAGGTCCGCACAGTCCTACACCTATGTAGGAGGCCTCGGATCACCACCTCTATGACCTCCTTTTTGTGCACATGTTTATGGGGGTGTGGTCCATCATAGTTCTCCCGGTCCATGACACGGACCATGTATTTGAGCTCCTCTGAGCTAAAAGCAGCTGCTCTTCTTGCCATCGCTAGGCCTCTACGTCGTGCGTGCGTACGTACGTGCGTACATACGTACGAATATTACGCTAAAGATTTGTACGCTAATGCGTACGTATTCCGTCAAGTAGCGTACTTTTAACAACGCTACACTGTATGTTCGCTATTATGAATGTTCGCATTAGCGTACGCATTAGTTTAAATTCTTAAATATGCGTATATTTTGCGTCGCCGTTGTACAAATCACTTTAATTTTTTCTACTTTTTTCATTGGAATAGCAACTGCAAGTAAACGAAACTATACCCTACCAGACTCCCATTATTGTTGCAGCAATTATTCAGCCGTTATAGCAAGGTTCGTTTTAGGTTCGGTTCGTACGAATCCGAACTTCAAGAAAATTCGCCGAACCGAACCGAACCGAACTTTTCAAAAGTTCGCTCATCCCTACTCAAGACATACCCCAACCTGTCTGATTTGCTCACCAAGGTGCGCCGCATCTGTGCGCATTTCCGCAAGTCGACCACAGATGCTGCCACTCTCAGGGCAGCCCAACGCCGCCTACAACTGCTTGCTCACCGACTGTTGTGCGACGTGCCCACAAGATGGAATTCGACATTAAACATGTTATCCAGAGTTTACCAGCAGCGCAGAGCCATTGTAGACTGCCAGATGTCAACTTCCACCAGAACTGGTAGTCAGGTCTCTCAGATTCCTCAAGTCTACAATGAGGAGTGGACTTCGATGTCTGATATCTGCCAGGTGTTAAGCAACTTTGAGGAGTCAACACAGATGGTCAGCGGCGATGCCGCCATTATCAGCCTCACCATCCCGCTGCTTTGCCTTTTGAAAAACTCACTGCTCAGCATGAAGTCGGATGCTTTGCGCTTGTCACAAGAGACGGTGGAGGAAGATACGTCGCTTGATAGCCAGATCACCCTCCGGTCTGTTTCTCAGCGCGTATCGGAGGGGGATGAGGATGAGGAGGAAGAGGAGGAGAATGTCGGCGAGACAGAAGAGGGTACAAGTGCTCAGTCCTTATCTCTTGAGCGTTTATGGGCTGAAGAGGAGGACTTGGAGGAGGAGGAGGAGGAAATGAAGAGTCAGGCCAGTGAGGAGAGGGAATTCTTGCGTGTTGGGACTCTGACGCACATGGCAGACTTTATGTTAGGCTGCCTATCCCGTGACCCTCGTGTTAGAAGCATTTTTTCATACACTGATTACTGGGTGTTCACTTTCCTGGACCCATGGTACAAGCAGAACCTTTCCACTCTCATCCCTGTAGAGGAAAGGAGTATGAAAGTGAATCAATATCAACAGGCCCTGGTGCACAAGCTGAAAAAATCCTTCCCATCTGACGCCGCTAACGGCAGAGGGCATGGTTCTGTGGGCCAAGTAGCGGGGGAGAGGAGCCGAGCAGGCAGCTGGTCCAGCACTGGCAGGGGAACGCTCTCCAAGGCCTTTGCCAGTTTTATGTTACCCCAGCAAGACACTGTCACCTGTCCCCAGTCTAGGCAGAGTAGGGGGGGAGCTGTACAGAAAGATGGTGAGGGAGTACCTAGCTGACCATACCAATGTCCGGATCAATCACTCTGCTCCATACAACTACTGGGTTTCAAAGCTGGACACGTGGCCTTAACTGGCGCTGTACGCCTTGGAGGTGCTGGCCTGCCCTGCCAGTAGTGTGCTGTCAGAGCGGGTATTCAGTGAAGCTGGTGGCATCTTCACCAATAAGCGTACACGCCTGTCAACTGACAGCGCTGACAGGCTGATGCTTATTAAAATGAACAAAGCCTGGATTTCACCGGAATTCAAATCTCCTCCGGGGGAAAGCAGCTAAAGATTAACATTACTTATGTATCCGATTCCTCTTCTCTACTCCTCCTACTCCTCCTCCTCCTTGTCATCTTTGCCTAATGCTGACCCAAAAAACTCAATTTTTTAGAGGTCCAACTGGCACTCTTTTACCACAATTTTTCCGGAGGTCCACCTACCGGCCCCCTCTGTAAACAATTTTTCCGGAGGTCCACCTACAGGCCCTCTCTGTAAACAATTTTTCCGGAGGTCCACCTACAGGCCCTCTCCCCAAACAATTTTTCCGGAGGTCCACCTACAGGCCCTCTCTGTAAACAATTTTTCCAGAGGTCCACCTACAGGCCCTCTCTCCAAACAATTTTTTCGGAGGTCCACCTACAGGCCCTCTCTCTAAACAATTTTTCTGGAGGTCCACCTACAGGCCCTCTCTCTAAACAATTTTTCTTTGCACCTAGTTGGGTGCTTCCCTAACATGTGATGGGTATGTGCCTCGCCTTTCTTGGTCTGGGTGAGCACAATTGCCATGAGGGTAACCACCAGGCTGTTGCAGGAGAATTTGGGGTAATGGTGGGATTAGGCAGCCTCAGAGGCATCCATGCATGCTGCCCCTGCTTTTTCCTGTCCATTTCCGTGGTGTTTCCATCATTTTCAGAGGTTTCCAGGTTTTCACCCAGCCTTCCCTAGGCAGAGCCTTGGTCCCCTGCAAAAAATGCTCGAGTCTCCCATTGACTTCAATGGGGTTCGCTACTCGAAACGAGCACCCGAGTATCGGGAGAAGTTTGTCTCGAATAACGAGCACCCGAGCATTTTAGTGCTCGCTCATCTCTATTTATTATTATTATTATTATTTATTATTATTATTTATTATTAAAGCGCCATTCATTCCACAGCGCTGTACATGTTAAAAGGGGTTTACATACATAGTCTAGACAATTGCTCTAGGACAAACAAGTTACAGACTGGTACAGAAGGAGAGAGGGCCCTGCCCGTGAAGGCTTACAATCTATGCGGTATGGGAGGACACAGTAGGTGAGGGTAAAGCTGGTCATGGCCGTGTAGCAGCAGCAGGGTCACAGGTTGTAGGCTTGTCTGAAGAGGTGGGTTTTCAGATTTCTTTTGAAGGATTCCACTGTAGGTGAGAGTCTGATATGTTGGGGTACAGAGTTCCAGAGTATTGGGGCTGCGCGGGAGAAATCCTGGAGGCGATTGTGTGAAGAGTTGATAAGAGTGGAGGAGAGAAGGAGGTCTTGTGAGGATCGGAGATTACGTGTGGGGATGTATCGGGAGAGTAGTTCTGAGATGTAGGGAGGGGACAGGTTGTGGACGGCCTTGTATGTATTTGTTAGTATTTTAAACTGAATTCTCTGGGGAATGGGGAGCCAGTGAAGGGATTGGCAAAGGGGAGAGGCAGAGGAGTAACCGAGTGAGAGGTGGATTAGTCGGGCAGCAGAGTTGAGGATAGATTGGAGGGGGGCTAGGGTGCTAGATGGAAGGCCACAGAGGAGAATGTTGCAGTAGTCTAGGCGGGAGATGATGAGGGCATGTATTAGTACTTTGGCAGACTCATAGTTGAGAAACGCACGGATACGGGAGATATTTTTGAGTTGGAGGCGGCAGGTGGTGGAAAGGGCTTGGATGTGTGGTCTGAAGGAGAGTGCAGAATCCAAGGTCACTCCAAGGCAGCGGACCTGTTTAACGGGGGAGTGTGTGCAGTCGTTGACGGTGATAGATAGGTCTGTTGGGAGGGCTGTGCAAGATGGTGGAAAGATGATAAATTCTGTTTTATCCATGTTAAGTTTTAGAAAGAGTGAGGAAAAGAAAGAGGATATTGAAGATAGGCATTGTGGGACTCTGGATAGTAAGGTGGCGATGTCTGGACCAGAGAGGTAGATTTGTGTGTCATCAGCATAAAAGTGATACTGAAAGCCATGGGACTCTATGAGCTGTCCCAGGCCAAAGGTATAGATAGAGAAGAGCAGGGGACCTAGGACTGAGCCTTGTGGGACACCAACAGAGAGGGAATGAGAGGAGGAGGTGGCGTGAGAGTGGCAGACGCTAAATGTCCGGTCTGTGAGGTATGATGCAATCCATGAGAGGGCCAGGTCAGTGATGCCAAGAGACGAGAGAGTTTGTAGTAGAAGGGAGTGGTCGACGGTGTCAAAGGCAGAGGACAGGTCAAGGAGGAGGAGAACAGAGTAATGTTTTTTGGTTTTGGCTGCTAGCAGATCGTTGGTGACTTTTGTAAGGGCAGTTTCAGTCGAGTGGTGGGGTCGGAAGCCTGACTGTAGTTGGTCAAAGAGTGAGCAGGAGAAGAGGTGAGAGGACAGTTCTGAATGGACATGTTGCTCAAGTAGCTTTGAGGCATATGGCAGAAGTGATATGGGGCGATAGCTGGACAGAGAAGATGGGTCGAGTGAGGGTTTTTTAAGGATGGGTTTTATTTACAGTCCATGTCAGCTGTAATAGCCAGATTGAAGTTATCTCCTCAGTCAATAGTGACCTCAGCCTGTAAATTCTCAGATATAGGGAGGGGACACCCTCTGTCAGTTTGTCAGGGTAAAATTGACATCATTGTATTAGATACACAAATATAGCAGATCTGGAGAGTTTCCTTTAGGCTCTTGGCTGCCAGGGAAACCTACCAGCTTCCTGCTATTGTGCCAATGAAAGAATGTCCAGGCAGTCAGGACTTATCTTAAGGCTTTATTACACCAACTGGTTATCTGACAGATTTTCTGACTAATCATAGGCCACAGTTCACAGATCACAACTATTGGTCTGTTATTGGTCAGAAAATATATGGGTGTAATACAGCCCTTAGAGATTTCAGCTGCATGCTAATTGTGTAGGCGGGAGGCCATCTGTCAGTGACAAAAGGGCTTCCCATAAGGAAGACAGGGATGTTTTTTTTCCTATTGCTCCATAGACAGTGTTGAACTAGTGCTGTGTATAGAGATCAGGAAGTGCGATACTGCTTCCTGTTCTGACTCCAGTGGTCATGTAACTACTGGACCAGTAGACTGCATGAACTGCTGGGTCTTATTGGACCAAAATACAGCAATTGTTATCAGCTTACTCATGTGTGGTAACATAATCACCAAATCGACCAAAAATACAAATACCACACATACAGTATATAATGAAATATTCTTCTTTATTGCAATCACTCCAAGAGACATACATTTTACATTTATATATATATCAATGCAGGTGAGCACTGTGAACAATAGACAAGAGACCCTTACCCGCATGCACCATGTATTTTTTTTTATATATACCTATAGATCTTCTCCAAAGACAATAAGAGGCGTAAACCATTTGAAAAAGCAAGGCAAAACATGTTTGGTAACTCCTGGCCCTCTCTTGCCCTGGGTCTGTATGTTACTTGTTGTCCCAATGTATATTTGATAGGTTAACTGGTAATATCCTTGAACTTTATTGTGTGCAACCCTGACACAGAAATATAATAATTCATCTGGCTGTTAATTCTATGGGTGACCTATAGCAATTTTTTGAGGGTGCAATACACCAGTTTTTCACCCCTGACACAGAAACATAATGACATATTTTTCACCCCATGACACTTTTTCCCCCAAAAATGGGGGGAAATGCCCCTGCATTTTATGGGTTGAATGCTAATGAGTGCTTCCATTATGGAAGCGCTAATTAGCACTGGAGGACCGGGAAGCGCTGAAGGCTCTGTACTCAGCACTTCCTGGTCCTCCATTCGGCTGTGCTGTGGCTGCGCACAGTGTGAGGGTACTCTGTGACCTCATGCTGTGCACGCCGGGTCACAGCACAGCCGCAGCAGGAAGAAGACAGAGTGCACTGGAGGTGAGGAGCGGCAGCGTCCAGAGCAGGAGAGGTAAGTGTTTTAACTAATGAGAGGCATGCTAGGCTCATAATAAATGGGGGCTGAATAGAGGTATGGGGGTTGAGGTGAGGCATGGGGGCTAATTACAGGCATGGGGGCTGATATGGGGGCTGAAGTGAGGCATGGGGGATAATTACAGGCATGGGGGCTAATATTGGGGGTAATTACAGGCATGGAGGGCTGATATGGGAGCTAATTACAGGCATGGGGATTGATGAGAGGCATGGGGGCTAGTATGGGGGCTGAGAAGAGCCATGGAAACTCATATGGGGCTGATGAGAGGCATATGGGAGCTGATAAGAGGCATTTGGCTCTTATCTGAGGTCTGATTGGGGGTCATTAACATTGGAGTCTGAGCTGAGGTCTGATTGAGGGTCTGATCTGAGGTCTTATTAACATTGGGGGACTGATTGGGGCTGTGAAATGAGGTCTGATCAGGGCCGCTTCTAGCTTTTTTGCTGCCTGAGGTGAAAAATGAAATGGCGCCCCCTTCCCTTGCCCCATCAGACCTCAGATCAGCGTCTTGTGCCCCCGTCAGACCTCAGATCAACATATTGTGCCCCCATCAGACCTCAGATCAGCGTCTTGTGCCCCCATCAGACCTCAGATCAACGTCTTGTGCCCCCATCAGACCTCAGATCAACACATTGTGTCCCCATCAGACCTCAGATCAGCGTCTTGTGCCCCCATCAGACCTCAGATGACCAGAATGTGCCCCCATCAGACCTCAGATCAGCATCTTGTGCCCCCATCAGACCTCAGATCAGCGTCTGGTGCCCCCATCAGACCTCAGATCAGCATCTTTTGCCCCCATCAGACCTCAGATCAGCGTCTTGTGCCCCCATCAGACCTCAGATGAACACATTGTGTCCCCATCAGACCTCAGATCAGCGTCTTTGTGCCCCCATCAGACCTCAGAGCCCCAGAATGTGCCCCCATCAGACCTCAGATCAGCATCTTGTGCCCCCATCAGACCTCAGATCACCAGAATGTGCCCCCATCAGACCTTAGATCAGCGTCTTGTGCCCCCATCAGACCTCAGATCACCAGAATGTGCCCCCATCAGACCTCAGATCAGCGTCTTGTGTCCCCATCAGACCTCAGATCACCAGAATGTGCCCCCATCAGACCTTAGATCAGCGTCTTGTGCCCCCATCAGACCTCAGATCAGCATCTTTTGCCCCCATCAGACCTCAGATCAGCATCTTGTGCCCCCATCAGACCTCAAATCAGCGTCTTGTGCCCCCATCAGACCTCAGATCAGCGTCTTGTGCCCCCATCAGACCTCAGATCAGCCTCTTGTGCCCTATCAGACCTCAGATCAGCGTCTTGTGCCCCCATCAGACCTCAGATCAGCGTCTTGTGCCCCATCAGACCTCAGATCAGCGTCTTGTGCCCCCATTAGACCTCAGATCAACACAGTGTGCCCCATCAGACCTCAAATCAGTGTCTTGTGCCCCATCAGACCTCATATCAGCGTCTTGTGCCCCTCTCAGATCAGCGTCTTGTGCCTTGTGCCCCCCTCAGACCTCAGATCAGCGTCTTGTGCCCCCATCAGACCTCAGATAAGCGTCTTGTGCCCTATCAGACCTCAGATCAGCGTCTTGTGCCCAATCAGACCTCAGATCAGCGTCTTGTGCCCCCATCAGACCTCAGATCAGCGTCTTGTGCCCTCATTAGACCTCAGATCAACACAATGTGCCCCATCAGACCTCAAATCAGCGTCTTGTGCCCCATCAGACCTCATATCAGCGTCTTGTGCCCCTCTCAGATCAGCATCTTGTGCCTTGTGCCCCCATCAGACCTCAAATCAGCGTCTTGTGCCCCATCAGACCTCAGATCAACGTCTTTTGCCCCATCAGACCTCAGATCAGCGTCTTGTGCCTTGTGCCCTCTTTAGACCTCAGATCAGCCCACCCAGCCACTTAAAAAGAACATACTTACCTGTTCTGCGCTGCCCTCAGCTCCCGCGCTCCACTGTCTTCCCTTCCGGCGCGCACTATGACCTGTGCTGCATAACACTCCAGCACATGGGCAGCTAGTAATACATAGTAGCCAACTCCTTAAACATTCACACATGGTGTACAGTATACATTAAACAGATACCTCTGACGGATGCCATATACTGATCTGTCACCATAAGGTTCATATATTTTAAAAAAATCCACTTTTTTTGTCCTTTTTTGCTGGACTCTGAATCCTTGTATTCCAACATATACAGTATGTTAAACATGGAAAAAATATGGGAGGGCATCTACAGGGCTGGACTCGGCACTGACAGGGATCGCATAGCATTATATGCCATCCCTGTCAGTGCCGAGTCCAGCCCTGTAGATGCATTGCGGGATACTTGCGAGTCTCCCACACGTGTGAAAGGGGCATAACACTTCTATTTTGAGATGTTACTCTACTTTCCATGCTACTCTTTTACTGGAATGAAATTGTGAGAGTCACAGATGGAAATCTTGGGTGTGGTTAGAGAAGGCTAACCACACCCAACTTTCCACCTACTTACACCTACTCTGCAGTGAGTGGTGTAAAAATGCAAAAATTTGCAAACTTTGTGCGCAAATAAGCCCAAAAAGTTGCAAAGTTGTATTTTTTGATAAAGTGAGAATTATGGAGTTCAGGGCTTCCTACTGTAAATTCCCCCCAAATGTTTATAGCTACTACTAGAGCATGCTTAGATGTTTACTATGTACTGTTTTATTTAGTTTAAAGGGATTTTCTGTCTCTTTCTATTATATTTCCACACAGTCAGTGGTACCTGTGAAGAAATCTATAATTACCTGCTCCTCACTAGTCTGTTCCAGATCTGTGGCTCCTGGGCTGTCTTCACTGGTCTTCAGTTTCCGCACCAATGGGGGTCACATGCACTTCTGCAGCCAATAACTGGCATTAGCAGTGATGTGCCCAGAGGTATCACATTACTGCTGGATAATGTGTCATTTGAAAACACTTCACTTCTGAGGCCAGTCATTGAGTGCACGTAACCCAGCCCATAACAATTTTGTAATTATACATTAAAATGTGAACCTCTATATCAGAACAAATGGACTTTCAGCTGCTATAAAGACAAAAATGAATCAGTATAGAATTCAGGAGTGCCGATCTAGGCTGTTAAAAGCCTTACATGCCTTGAGTAATGGGGCCCACTACATGTAAGTGATGACAGAGGGAGAAAACTCCCTCTGTTTCCCATCGGCATCCCACAAATATGATCTTGGAGTGCCAATGCGTGTAAAGACTGGCTGGGGCCTGGTATAGGCCCCAAGCCTTCCTTGAGTGTTTTCCAGCAGGCTGCACCGCTGTGGTACAGCCAGCTGGTCAATGATAATATAGCACTGACATTAAAATTCAATTCACTATTGGGATAATGCATTGAATTTTAAAAGCAATCAAAATATTTCCTTGTGGTACTATTAAGTGATAAAAAAGTTAAAAAAATGAAACTAAATCCAATAAAAATGTTTTTTTTTTTTTTCATTGAAAACATGCTTTTCAATTTAAAAATAGCAAAAATAAAATCTCCCCCACGTTTGGTATCACCGCATCTGTAATGATCCAGACTACACAAATATTATGTAAATTATACCACATGGTGAATGCTGTAAAAAAAAAAAATGCCAGAATTGCTATTTTATTCTTAGCCGCCACTGAAAAAAACTTAATAACAAGTGATCATAAAGGAAATATACCCCAAGTGATACCAATGAAAACTACAAGTTGACATAGAAATCTACATAAGAGTAGTAAGGATGGCACTCACCCGTAGCGTCCAAATATTCTTTATTCTTGTCAAACAGACAAACTTACATTTCTAAAAGATGGCAGGGGTGCGGGGGCCACACAGGAATTAGGCCAGAAGAAGCGTGTGTTACATGAAACAGCCGTCGCCGCTCTCTAATAACTGTGTGGCGTCCCCTGCCATCTTTTACAAATTTAAGTTTGTCTGTTTGACAAGAATAAAGAATATTTGGACGCTACGGGTGAGTGCCATCCTTACTACTCTTATGTGGATTTGTATGTGGACTGTGCCTGTAGATAGAGCACCTCCCGCGTCCATTTGAAAAGCTTTCCAGCAGCCAATTTAATGTCATGATGATGTGGTGTAGTTTGCAGTGCCATCTGAATTCTGTTCCCTTTTTTTGTGGAGGAAACTACAAGTTGTCCCACAAAAATCAAGCCCTCACACTACTCCATAGAAAGAAAAATAAAAAAGTTATGGGTCTTGGGAAGCTGTGATGCAAAAAGATTTTCTTCCTTTTATAAAAAAAGGTGTTTTATAGAACAAAAGTAGTACAACATAAAATGTATTTGATATTGTTTTAATCATATTGACCAAGAGAATGAAGATATTATGTTATTTATACCAAAAAATAAATGTTGTAAATTTTATTATGTAAAAACTCAGTGGCAGTATTGCTGTTTTTTCCCACGCCTCTACCAGAAAGAGTTAATAAAAGTTACGTAATCAGAAAGTTATGTGTACCCTAAAATAACACCATTAAAAACTACAACTTGTTCCGTAAAAGACAAGCTCTCATACAGCTACGTAGACAGAAAAATTAAAATAAAGTTATAGCTCTTGGAAGGTGGCGATGAAAAAAGGAAGAAAGATGCTTGGTCAGTAAGTCTCAACACAGGCTGGTCACTAAGGGGTTAAAGGGGTCAGAGCTTTTGATATTAATTACTTATCATCAGGATGGGTCATCAATATCAGATCGCCAGGGGTCTAACTCCCACACCACTATCAATCAGTTATTTGAAGAGGCCGCAGTGCTCCAGTGAGCCTTGTGGCCTTTACCTATACCAGTGGCATCAGGTTTATCAATCACATACCCTAAGCACTATACTTGGTAAGCTGCATGGATACCATAGTCTCCTCAACAGCTGATCGGCCAGGGTCCCAGGTGTGGGGTCTCCGCCAATCATTGATATTCTATCTTGAAGATAGTTCATTGATATTAGAATCTTGAAAACCCCTTTGAAAAGGTTAAATGGAGGGAGGAGGCTCCCTCTGTCACCCCATGGATGCCCCTATGTTTGTTTATGTGGTGCCAATGGGTTTCAATGGTAGCAGAGAACCCCATGAAGGCACCAGGTATGCCATCATTGTACTCATATTAGACCCTGTTTGAGGCATGCCAGTTTTATACTGCAGACATAATACACTGCAATACAGAAATTGTTTTTTATTGGCTAGCCAAAAATTGTTAATATGCAAGATAATTGCTTAATGAATTAATCTCTAAAAGCTTGAAATTATGGGGTAAAATATTCAAAGTCCATTGTTTCATATGCTAGTCTTAGTATAAAGTCTACTGGTGCACTGTGATTAAATCTGGAGGCATAATTTTTGGTGCATTGAGAGAGGTACATGAGTGATGAGCTGGAACAGATTTTAAATTTAACTTCAGTTTTTTTTTCAGGCTGCATAGGATTAGCCATAGCAGATTTTAAAAGAGTGGTTGGTGGGGTGTAGTTGCAAATTCTTGTGCAAAACATGCCTTATAATTTTTTCTGGTTAGCGAATAAATATTTAATTTATACAATATTTTTATATTTTTGGACAGAAAGATGTAAATCTCATACTCGTATATTTAAAAAAATCTTTAAAATAACTTTGAAATATGTTTACAAAAATAAAACTTATGATATATATATACTGTAAAGATATCAGGGAATCCACACACCTAATGTATACCTTGTATAGTATGTGCTTATCTCATAGATAAAATATAGGCATTTTAAACCTTGAAATCAGTGCCTTTTGAAATGTATATGCTGGATTTTCAGCAGGTCCTATTTCTGACTCTGTAATGATATATTTTTGTAGTGGAATCTACTTAAAATGCCTTGTCAGGTTGCTAAGGCAGCTTTAGAAACTAGCATTTCTAAAGCTGACAGGAATGATTCCATCCAACATCCTGCCGTTAGCATTCTATTTCCCTTGAGCATCCCCCTTAAAATCTTGGCAGCTCTGAAAACATTGAATGTAAGTGTAAAAATGCATGCAAGCATAATATAGGTGAAGGAATTCAAACAGTTAAGAGACCAGACCTAAGTAGATAAATTTGACGGAAAGAGCAAACATAACAAACATAATTGTCCACTACCATAATACAGGACTGATTCCTCTAGTCTTTACTCCCTCCCCCATGAGGTAATAGTAATGGTATGAGAAAAAGAACTGTGCCTGCACCATAATCAGTTAGTGCTAAAAACCGACAACCCACTGTAACAGCTAATGTAGACAGTAACTCCAATTTCAGACATTTAACCCCTTAGATGCCACCATCAATAGCAACTCTGCCACCCCATCTATGTCCAAACTGGTATTCATATTTCGTTATGTCACATTAATAATGTAAATTAAAATTCTATTCACCTGCATAGTGAATGACACAAAAAAAAATCCAAGAAAACAATGGTGGAAAAAAACTATTGAATTAAAGCAAAAACCATTGTAAAAATAACATCATTGGAATAATAATAAAGAAGTGACTTTGGAAAAAGGACAAGAGAAGTCTGTCTGGGGTGTGGACCCAATGTACCAATAACAACAATTTTTATTGAAGTATGCAATGGTACTAGAGATGAGCGAGCACTAAAATGCTCGGGTGCTCGTTATTCGAGACAAACTTTTCCGGATGCTCGGGTGCTCATTTCGAGTAACGAACCCCATTGAAGTCAATGGGAGACTCGAGCATTTTTGAAGGGGACCAAGGCTCTGTCTAGGGAAGGCTGGGTGAAAACCTGGAAACATCAGAAAATTATGGAAACACCACAGAAATGGACAGGAAACAGCAGGGGCAACATGCATGGATGCCTCTGAGGCTGCCTAATCCCACCATTACCCCAAATTCTCCTGCAACAGCCTGGTGGTTACCCTCTTGGCAATTGTGCTCACCCAGACCAAGAAAGGCGAGGCACATGTTAGGGAAGCACCCAACTAGGTGCAACGAAGGTCCATCACCCATGCCCATGCTGGCACTGCTCTCCTATCCCCAGCCACACGATGCAGGCATAAGCCTTACACAGCATGGCGGTGACACCAACAAGTGATCAAGTTAGATGAGGTAACTGGTGAAGCACCCAAAAATTTAGCCTGACACAGCATGGCGGTTACACCACCAATGACTTTGTCCGACTGAGAATGCAGTGAAATGGCTTTTGTTGAGCCTCCAAAATTTTTTTTCTTTTCGGAGTCGACCCTCAGCAAAAAATGATTTTTTATTTAAATGTCGGTACTTGCGCCTCCTAAAAAATTGTTTTGGACTGTCTGTTTGACGCTCCTGATTCAGGATTCAGGAGTCCTGAAACATTTCATAAAAAATTGCGTTTTTTCGGTCAGCGTTAGGCAAAGACGACAAGAAGGAGGAGGAGTAGGAGGAGTAGAGAAGAGGAATCGTAAACATAAGTAATGTTAATCTTTAGCTGCTTTCCCCCGGAGGAGATTTGAATTCCGGTGAAATCCAGGCTTTGTTCATTTTAATAAGCGTAAGCCTGTCAGCGCTGTCAGTTGACAGGTGAGTACGCTTATCGGTGATGACGCCACCAGCTGCACTGAATACCCGCTCTGACAACACGCTAGAAGCAGGGCAGGCCAGCACCTCCAAGGTGTACAGCGCCAGTTCAGGCCACGTGTCCAGCTTTGAAACCCAGTAGTTGTTTGGAGCAGAGTGATCGGTCCGGACGTTGGTATGGTCAGCTAGGTACTCCCTCACCATCTTTCTGTACAGCTCACCCCTACTCTGCCTAGACTGGGGATAGGTGACAGTGTCTTGCTGGGGTGACATAAAACTGGCAAAGGCCTTGGAGAGCGTTCCCCTGCCAGTGCTGGACAAGCTGCCTGCTCGCCTCCTCTCCCCCGCTACTTGGCCCACAGAAACATGCCCTCTGCCGCTAGCGGCATCAGATGGGAAGGATTGTTTCAGCTTGTGCACCAGGGCCTGTTGATATTGATTCACTCTCATACTCCTTTCCTCTACAGGGATGAGAGTGGAAAGGTTCTGCTTGTAACGTGGGTCCAGGAGCGTGAACACCCAGTAATCGGTGTTTGAAAAAATGCTTCTAACGCGAGGGTCACGGGATAGGCAGCCTAACATGAAGTCTTCCGTGTGCGCCAGTCTAGACACGCAAGAATTCCCTCTCCTCACTGGCCTGACTCTCCATTTCCTCCTCCTCCTTCTCTTCAGCCCATACACGCTCAAGAGTTAAGAAGGACTGAGCATTGGTACCCTCTTCTGTCTCGCCAACATTCTCCTCCTCTTCCTCCTCATCCTCATCCCCCTCCTCGGATACGCGCTGAGAAACAGACCAGAGGGTGCTCTGGCTATCAAGCGACATATCTTCCTCCACCATCTCTTGTGACAAGCGCAAAGCTTCTGACTTCATGCTGAGCAGTGAGTTTTTCAAAAGGCAAAGCAGCGGGATGGTGAGGCTGATAATGGCGGCATCACCGCTGACCATCTGTGTTGACTCCTCAAAGTTGGTCAACACCTGGCAGATATCAGACATCGAAGTCCACTCCTCATTGTAGACTTGAGGAATATGAGTGACCTGACTACCAGTTCTGGTGGAAGTTGACATCTGGCAGTCTAAAATGGCTCTGCGCTGCTGGTAAACTCTGGATAACATGTTTAATGTCGAATTCCATCTTGTGGGCACATCGCACAACAGTCGGTGAGCGGGCAGTTGTAGGCGGCGCTGCGCTGCCCTGAGAGTGGCAGCATCTGTGGTCGACTTGCGGAAATGCGCACAGATGCGGCGCACCTTGGTGAGCAAATCAGACAGATTGGGGTATGTCATGAGGAACCGATAAACTATGAGAGTGAACACGTGGGCCAGGCATGTCACATGTGTGAGTCTGCCGAGTTGCAGAGCCGCCACCAGGTTACGCCCGTTGTCACACACAACCATGCCTGGCTTGAGGTTCAGCGGTGCCAGCCACACATCGGTCTACGCCGTGATGCCCTGTAACAGCTCTTGGGCGGTTTGTCTTTTGTCACCTAAGCTCAGCAGTTTGAGCACCGCCTGCTGGCACTTACCCACGGCACTGCTGCTGCGCCTAGAGCTACTGACTGAAGGCGCCGTGCCCACGGATGGTAATTCGGAGGAGTTGGAGGAGGAGGCATAGTACGTCTGAGAGACCGTGATCGAGGTAGGCCCCGCAATCCTCGGTGTGGGCAGTACATGAGCAGCCCCAGGGTCAGACTCGGTCCCAGCCTCCACCAAGTTAACCCAATGTGCCGTCAGTGATATATAGTGTCCCCGCCCGGCAGCACTTGTCCACGTGTCCGTGGTTAGGTGGACCTTCTCAGAAACAGAGTTGGTCAGGGCACGGATGATGTTCTGTGACACGTGCTGGTGTAGGGCTGGGACGGCACATCGGGAAAAATAGTGGCGGCTGGGGACCGAATACCGAGGGGCAGCCACCGCCATGAGGTTGCGAATGGCCTCGGTCTCTACCAGCCTATAGGGCAGCATCTCCAGGCTCAGCAATTTGGAGATGTGGACGTTGAGGGCTTGGGCATGTGGGTGAGTGGAACTGTATTTCCTCTTGCACTCCAGCGTCTGCTGTAAAGACAGCTGAACGCTGCGCAGGGAAACATTGGTGGAGCTTGTGGAGGATCGTGGAGGCGAAGGTGTGTTTTTTTTTTTAAAGAACCTCCAGACTTGCGAACATCTAGACCTCGCCACGGGAGCTTCACTACGTGAAACAGTTGCTGCTGATTCACCAGCTCTGGCCCTGCTTCTCCCTCTGGCCACACCACTGCCTCTTCCAACCTGTTCTGGTGCAGCACTCGCCTCCGCCTCAGAAGCACTGTCTTCACTCGGCTTATCAACCCAGCTTGGGTCAGTCACCTCGTCATCCTCCGATTCCTCAGTCTGCTCCCCCCTCGGACTTCCTGCCCTGACAACAACTTCACCACTGTCTGACAACCGTGTCTCCTCATCGTCCGACACCTCTTTACACACTTCTTCCACTAACTAAACATTGTCATCATCATCATCACCCATAGACTGCGACTGTTGGAAAACTTGGGCATCGGGAAAGAGGTTAGCAGCAACCTGAGAAGTGGTTTGTGACTCTTGGAAGGGTCCAGAAATCAGTTCCTCAGAGTATGCCGGATCGCATTCCAAATTTTCCTGGGAGGGGGCAGACTGGGGGGAAGGAGGTTGAGGTGGAGGAGCCAGAGGAGTGCTCCCTTGGGTAACGTGGGAGGACTGCGTGGAAGACTGACTGGTGGACAAATTACTTGAAGCATTGTCCGCAATCCACAACATCACCTGTTCGCACTGTTGTTGTTTCAACAGTCCTCTATCACGTGTCCCTGTAAGTTGAGACATGAAGCTAGGGAGTGTAGCTCTGCGGTGTTCCCCTGCTCCCTCATCAGCAGGTACTGTCTCACCCTGCCCAGGACCACGGCCTCTGCTCCCTGCAGTAATTGAATGCCCACGCCCTCGTCCTCGAACCTTAGCCCTGGGGTTCAACATTTTCTGTATATAAGTGTATTATAAGTACAAAAAAAATGGGCCTGCTGTACTGAAACCCACAAACTTGTTCAATCTGAACAAGTTAATATATAGGTGGATAAGTTAGAGCAAAATTACGTATGTTATTACGTACTGTGCAGTATGGAGCAATTACACTGAACTATTAGAGTAGGCAGACTTGGTCTGCTTAAGTGCAACCCAGACAAATGTCGCACAGAGATTTTTGTAATGTAGCTGTCTCAGTGAGAGCAAAAGACCTTTTTTAATTACGTGACGTACAGAATGTGTCACCTGGTCAGAATATACGGATTGTGCTTTGTATATAGGTGTATAAGTTAGAGCAAAATTACGTATGTTATTACGTACTGTGCAGTATGGAGCAATTACACTGAAACTATTAGATTAGGCAGACTTGGTCTGCTTAAGTGCAACCCAGACAAATGTCGCACAGAGATTTTTGTAACGTAGCTGTTTCAGCGAGAGCAAAAGACCTTTTTTAATTACGTGACGTACATAATGTGTCACTTGGACAGAAAATATGGATTGTGCTTTGTATATAGGTGGACAAGTTAGAGCAAAATTACGTATGTTATTACGTACCGTGCAGTATGGAGCAATTACACGGAAACTATTAGATTAGGCAGACTTGGTCTGCTTAATTGCAACCCAGACAAATGTCGCACAGAGATTTTTGTAATGTAGCTGTATCAGTGACAGCAAAAGACCTTTTTTAATTACTTGACGTACAGAATGTGTCACCTGGACAGAAAATATGGATTGTGGTTTGTGGTGACTGGACAGCTGAACTGTGACACACAGAATGGTTCCACACAGCTGTATGAAATGGATTTGTATCACTGAGATAAAACAACAAAAAAACTATTTTTTTAAATTTTTGTTAATATATATATATTTTTTAACGTGACGTGCAGAAAATATCAGAGAGCAAACTCAGCCCCTGCTGACTGTGGCTATTTTGACTGCAACCCAGACAAATGTCGCACAGAGATTTTTCTAATGTAGCTGTATCAGTGAAAGCAAAAGACCGTATTTGATTACGTGACGTACATTATGGGTCACCTGGACAGAAAATATGGATTGTAGTTTGTGGTGAGTGGACAGTTTAACTGTGACACACAGAATGGTTCCACACTGCTGTATGAAATGGATTTGTATCACTGAGATAAAACAAAAAAAAAATGTGTTATATATGGCGATAGCTGCACTACTAGTGCCAGCCAGCCCAGAGACAAAAAAAAGTGTCTTGTAGCCCTTAGAAGGTTTGTTGCGTTCTTTTGATATCACTCCTGCCTAACAGAGAACTAAATCCAGGCCCTAACACTCTCCCTGAAACGCAGCTGATCTGTCCCTAACGAGATCCAGACAGCATCTGAGCCGAGCACCGTGGGCAGTCACTAGTATATTCCAGGGTCACCTGATCAGGCCAGCCAACCCCTGCTATCGAAATGTAAGGGCCCCACGTGATGCTGGGTGTACCGCAGAGTCTCCTGGCTTGTGATTGGCTGAGTTTATAGGCGCCAAAAATTCAAAATGCGGGAGATGCCATTTCCTCGAGCATTGCGATATGCTCGTCCGAGCATTGAGCACTTACGAGTACCGTAATGCTCGAACGAGCACTAAGCTCGGACGAGCATGCTCGCTCATCTCTAAATGGTACATAATTGGCAGCGAGAAGAGCACAGTTTGAGTTTAGTTGAAACATACAACTTCAACCATATCTTTTCATACATTATCGAACCCTCCAAATCTGAGTACCCACACATTTCTCAAAAGGTATTGCAAAATATGTTTAGTACGTAACATATCAAACTATAGCAGTTATAAAGAAAAGTAAAAACATATTTTTGAGAGGGGGAGGGTAGGTCAGGGTAAAGGAAGGAAAAAGGGTAGGGTGAGGACTGTGAGGTATATTTTGGCCGTTAGTTGATGTCCTTCATATAACTGAGGTTTCATAGTCAAAGGTGGTATTGCGATTGACCCCATAAAGAAAAGTCAGATATCTCATATCTGAATAAATTATACAGTTTTTCCACGGTTTCCAAATCTCTTTAAACTTGAGTGGGGAGTGTGATTCCCATGAAGCGAGTTGCTCAAATATATTAATCTGATCCCCTTTAGATTGCCAATGCGCGAGGGAGGGAGGCTCCTCCAGTTTTCCGCAATCAATTTTCTAGCTATCGCCAAGAGGGAGTGTAATAATGTTTTAATGTTGGTAGAAATCTGCAGGTCAGTGAATACACCTAGAAGGTAGATTTTAGGGGATAGTGGAATATCAAGCTCACAAATATTCAACAATTCTCTCTTCATAGATGCTCAAAATTCCATTATTTTGGGACATTGCCACCATATATGAATAAAGGAACCTCTCTCCCCTCCACACCTCCAGCAGGTAGGGTCAAAATCAGGATATATTTTGGCCAATCGAAACGGAGTGTAGTGTCATCTATTTAATATTTTAGAATAGTTTTCCTGCAATTTAACACAGCGGGAAACCTTCATAGTCAAAGTTAAGATAGTCTTAACTTCTATTTCAGAGAACTTTTCTCCAAGGTCTTGTTCCCATTTATCTATAAACCAGTACTCTTTTTTTTCTTGACTTTGGGAATTAAGAGTGAGTACATTGTGGAGATCTTCTTTTTTGGTTCTAGTTTTTGTAAGACACATTTTTCAAAAGTGCATTGTTCAGAAAGTTTATCAATGGACGAAGCATACTTTTTATTATATCCAGTCAGGGAATAGATATGGAAGGAAGAGAGATCCCCAAAAAGGGGATGAGATCGGAAGAGATCTGACAAGGGCAGAGTCTCTGGCTCCCAGAGATCCAGTAGCGGAAGTTGTTTAGTACTTACTGTAGTAGGCAAGGTGTCCCTGAAGGTACTGGGTGAGTCCAACAAAGCTTCTCTAACTTGTATCAATTCAAATGGACTGAATTAGAGATGAGCGAATCGAAGCTGACTAAGTGGAATTCGTTACGAATTTCATGGAAAATTCGATTCGCAACGAAAGCAAATTTCATGGCAATTAGTAGTAACAAATTTTTTTTTTTCCTAAAATAGCCGCAAGCACATGGCATGACATGGGGGAAGGACTTCTGGGACAAAGAAGTAAACACCCACAATGCGATCACATGAAGACATGTAGCCAATTAGCAGCCAGCCAGGTCCTGTGATGTCACAGCCCTATAAATAGCTCTGTAGCACCATTTGCTATTGATTTTAGACCAGAGACAGACCTCAGGAGAGATAGGGAAAGTGAAAGAAAAATGTTCCTAAAGAAAAGAAATGAGGAGCTCAGGGATAGATAATCAGAATTGCAGGGATAGGAGAGGGACGCTTTCTAGACAGAATCCATAGGGGATTATCAAGCAGTGAAATCGCTATTCTGGTACACTGAGCAGCAGTGAGTGGGCATAGGGGTTAGCCTGTTATACAGCACTACACTCTGTTCTAAAGGCTGTTTTGGGGTGCTTTATTCAAAGAAGCACCACTCGTGTCGCTTTTTGCAGTGGAGTAAGAGGGTCAGAGCCTTGTTTGGGGTACATAAAAAATAAAATAAAAAATATATATAAAAATAATATTTTTTTTTTTTTAAATCTTTCGGGTTGAGTTTGGGGAAAAACATATATAATCTGTGATTGGCAGCTTGTAAATGTGAAAGAAATAGTTGCGGCGTTATTCGCCATACAAATAGACAAGCGCTATATAGTGCTAAATTCTTCAGTGTAGTTGAATTGCCAAAAAAACAGTGAATCTGTGTTTGTGGGGTTGTTCATTTTAAATAACTATTTGCGGCGTTATTCGCCATCCAAACAGAAAAGCATGATATAGTGCTATCGTAGTCAGTGAAGTTGACTTGTCAAAAAAACTGTGAATCCGTGTTTGTGGGGTTGTTAATTTTAAATAACTATTTGCAGCGTTATTCGCCATCCAAACAGAAAAGCGTGATATAGTGCTATCGTAGTCAGTGAAGTTGACTTATCAAAAAAACGGTGAATCCGTGTTTGTGGGGTTGTTCTTTTAAATAACTTTTTGCTGCGTTATTCGCCATCCAAACAGAACAGATTGATATTGTGCTAACGTAGTCAGTGAAGTTGACTTGCCAAAAAAACAGTGAATCCGTGTTTGTGGGGTTGTTCGTTTTAAATAACTATTTTCGGCATAATTCGCTACCCAAACAGAAAAGCGTGATATTGTGCTAATGTAGTCAATGAAGTTGACTTGCCATTAAAACAGTGAATCCGTGTTTGTGGGGTTGTTCTTTTAAATAATTATTTGCAGCGTTATTCGCCATTCAAACAGAAAAGCGTGATATTGTGCTAACGTAGTCAATGAAGTTGAATTGCCAAAAAAATGGCGAATCCGTGTTTGTGGGTTTGTTCGTTTTAAATAGCTATTTGCGGCGTTATTCGCCATCCAAACAGAAAAGCGTGATATTGTGCTAACGTAGTCAGTGAAGCTTGTTCCTTTAACATTGATAGTTGCAGCGTCAGTCACTGTAAAAAAAATAAAATTAAATTAAAAAAAGCTTATATTTTGGGTTGTGTTTTAGCAAAAAAAAATCAAACTTCCTCGGCAAAGTTGAATTGGCCAAAAAACATTTAATAGGTTTTTTTTGAGGTTGTTCATTTTAACTTATCATTTTAGGCGTCATTCGCCATCCAAACAGAAAAGCGTGATATTGTGCTGACGTCAGTGAAGTTGAATTGCCCAAAAAAGAGTAAAGAAGTGGTTCTGGGCTTGTTCCGTTTACATCGAAAGTCGCAGCATCAATCGCTATATAAGCAAAGTGTATAGTGTCGTGCAGTAACCCATTGTACTGCAGTTCAGTAACCCATTGTTAACACACTGTGTAGGTGACGATATTTCTAAATGAAATAGTTAAGCCGATGTGCAAGGCAGTGAGCATAGTATAATTTTTGGGGTATTCTTCATTTTATTTTATTTTAAATTTTTTTATGAAACAGGATGTCAGACAGAGGGGTGACAGACCCTTCACAGGGGAGGGGCAGTGGCACAAATTTTTCGGGAACAGGCACAGGTCTCAGCAGAGGAAGGGGACGTGGCATATGGGGTCACTCGGCGTGGCCACAGCTACCAGTGTCATCTAGTTGTCATGTGTTGACCACTAACCCAGATGTTCTTGAATGGTTGACTCGGTCATCCACTTCCGCCCAGATGACATCTGAAACCCCCAGCCAAGAGTCGGTGGGTTCGTCAGACACAACCCTTAGTTGGCATGGGTCAGGAACAGCTCCAGTGCCCTCACCTGTCCTCAACCTGCCTCTGTCCTTTTCGGTTCCCTCAGCCAGAGAAATACTATATGCTGTCGGCTCTGCGCCACTATAAAGTGAGGACGAACTACTTGAGGACAGTCAGCAGCTACTGGGAAGCCAAGAGGTGGGGCAGAAATCCGCTCCTTCCAGTAGGCAGTCAAGTACTGATGAGGAGAGTGTAGTGTGAGGTGATGTTGAGAGCGGTCAGGCTTTGTACACCGAGACAGTTGAGGAGGACATTAGCGACGTGCAAACTGTAGCTGATGATGATGTAGCTGATCGCACTTGGGAGCCGGGTGAAGCAAGGGCTTCATCACCATTATCATCAACTGCAGACGAGACTGACAGCTTGCACATCAGGCAGCGGTGCAGGCAGCAAGTCGGTAGTGTGGCCGTTAGTCAGCGGAGTGGCAGCAGTGCGAGGTCGGGAGCCAAACGGGCACGGGGTAGACCGCACTCTTCTCAGGTGCTTTCCGGCCTTGAAAAGAGCGGCGCAGGGGCTCAGCCAGGCAGCGGAGGTACCACTCAGTCAGTGTGAAGTATTGGTGGTAAAATCGCTTACTCGGCGGTGTGGAATTTTTTTGTTAAGATGCCTGAGGAGGTGAACTTGGCTATATGTAGAATCTGTGGTCAGAAAGTAAAGCGTGGCCAGGGTGCTAATGTTGGCACCACGGCCCTGCGCCAACATATGCAGCGTCACCACAAAGTGGCCTGGGAGAACCATGGCTCAGATGTGGTGGTCCAATCGGCAGCAGCAACAGCAGCATCACCCAGGGGCACGCATCCCATTTCAGGCAGTTAAGGCTCCAGCACCTCTGCCGAAGGGAGCTGTCTGTCATTATCTACCGCACCAGATGCTCCTGCTCCTCCTCCTCCTATTATTCCTCGCCACTCATTACGGCAGCAGTCGTTCACCGAGGTGATTGCAAAGAGACAGCAGTACGCGTCCAGCCATCCTACAGTGCAGAAGCTGACCGTGCTCCTGTCCAAGTGCTGTCCAAGTGCTGCAGTCCCTCCCTTTTCAACTGGTGGACTCTGCACCATTCAGTGAACTGATGGCTTGTGCCGAGCCGAGGTGGAGAGTCCCAAGCCGTCATTTCTTTGCCAAAAAGTCAGTCCCAGCCCTGCACAAATATGTAGAAGAGAAGGTGACCCAGTCCTTGAGCCTGTCGGTGTCTGCCAAAGTGCACGGCAGCGCCGACGTGTGCAGTTGTAACTACGGTCAAGGCCAGTACATGTCCTTTATGGGCCACTGGGTCAATGTGTTTCCTGCCCAGCCACATGAGCAACTTGAACAGCTGACGCCACTTTCTTCTCTTCGTTTTCAAACTTCTGTTCCTGCACTAATGTCCGGCTCATTCTCCACCACCTCAGCCTCCACTGCAGGGCCAAGTCATAGTGCTACTCCAGCGTACCACATGTGCAGGGCACGGCGGTGTCACGCAGTTCTACGCCTGGTTTGCTTGGGCAAAAGGAGTCACACAGGGGAGGAACTGCTCCGCGTCATGAAAGAAGAAATCGATTGCTGGCTTTCTCAGCAACAACGAAAAATCGGAAGCATGATGACAGATAAAGGAAAGAACATGGTGTCCATGCTGCGCCAAGGAGGGCTGAGCCATGCGCCCTGCATGGCGCACGTATTTAATCTGGTTGTCAAACGGTTCCTCAAGTCTTATACCCAACTGCAAACCATTCTAAAAATGGCCAGGAAACTTTGCATGCACTTCAGCCATTCCTACACCGCCAAGCACACCCTCCTTGAGCTGCAGCGCCAGAATGGCGTCCACCAACAAAGGCTGATATGTGACATTTCCACCCGTTGGAATTCTACCCTCCATATGTTGGACCGACTGTACGAACAGAGAAAGGCCATAAACAATTTCTTAATGATCCAAGCGGACAGGAGTACTCCCTTGTGTAATTTTGATGTCAGCCAGTGGCAGCTCATGCGTGACACCTGCCGCTTGCTCAGGCCCTTTGAGGAGGCCACGTTATTTGACAGAACTACGGTATGAACAACGTCATTCCACTGCTTCATGTCCTGGAACAGATGCTGCAAAATCTTTCTGGTCAGGGGACTGGAGACATGGAGACTGCAACTCACGGCCACATGAATCCGGTGGGGGCTGAACTGGAGGAGGAGGAGAACATTAGAGCACAAGCATTTAGTGATTTTTCTACCCAGGTGATAGAAGAGGAGGAGCAGGAGCAGCCAGAGGAGGTAGATGGAGATGCGTAAGATGAGGCAGATGAACCAGAGACGCCATGGCAGTATACAGTGGAGTTGGAGGCAGGGAGTCCCTCCGAGTCACTTGCGCAAATGGCCCAATGCATGCTCACTTGCTTACGTAGTGACAGCTGAATATTCACCATCCGGCAGATGGATGACTCCTGGCTCTCGACCCTCTTGGACCATCGCTACCAGTCTAAAATGGGGGCCTTTTTTCATCTGCTGGGAGGGAGGACAAACTGAAGTACTATAGAGACATCCTATATATTCAGTTGGCTGCTGCCTATCTGCGTCACTGTCCATCCTCTCGCAGGTCTGACCGGGGGGTCCTTCAGCGCTCAAGTACCACTGCCATGGCTGCTGTGGGGGGGTCGGGGGTTAGGAGCAGTACCAGCTCCATCAGCAGCAACTTGAGTCTGGAGTCGCTGATAAGCAGTTTTCTTCACAGAAAGTACTCACCAGCAGCAGGTAGACCAGGAGCAGACCCTGAACCAGCAGGTGGTGGCCTACTTGGACAGTACCCTGCCACCCCACATTGAATATCCGCTGGACTACTGGGCAGCCAAACGGGTGTTCAGAACGGGTGTTCAGTGGGGTGGGGGCCATAGTTACCCTAAGGAGAACTCTCCTTCCTTCCAAAATGTGGAAAGATTCACCTTTGTCAAGATGAATCAGGCGTGAATCAGCCAGGATTTCCACCCACCAACGCTTGATGCATCATATTAGATCAGCCATGATGCGTCACCCAAACCTTGACAAATGAGACTGTATTCTTCAGGCTACCTGCCTCAGCTGCGACCCGCCTGATGCTACACATCTGCCAGCTGCTCCTTCTACCACCCAGCATCTTTACCAGTGACTGGTATTGCCACCCACCTCTTCACTCTGTCACTGACCCAATATGTAGCCTTCTGATGCTGCTGCGACCTCAACAATCAGGTCTCCTCATGCTGCTACTGCTGTCACCTCCAGTCTATGTCACCATGCCACTCTGTGGCCTGATGATGCTGCTGCCGCCTCCACACGCTGTGTCCTAGCTGCCGCTACCTCCAAATTATGTAATTGTGCCACTCTGTTGCCTACTCATGCTACTGCCGCCGCCTCAACACGCTGTGTCCTAGCTGCCGCTACCTCCAAATTATGTAATTGTGCCATTCTGTGGCCTACTCATGCATCTGCCGCCGCCTCCACACCCTGTGTCCTAGCTGCCGCTACCTCCAAATTATGTAATTGTGCCACTCGGTGGCCTAGTCATGCTGCTGCCGCCGCCTCCACACACTGTGTCCTAGCTGCCGCTACCTCCAAATTATGTAACTGTGCCACTCTGTGGCCTACTCATGCTGCTGCCGCCGCCTCCTCACGCTGTTTCCTAGCTACCGCTACCTCTAAATTATGTAATTGTGCCACTCTACGGTATGCTGCTGCTGCCGCCGCCTCCACACGCTGTGTCCTAGCTGCCTCTACCTCCAAATTATGTAATTTTGCCACTCTGTGGCCTACTCATGCTGCAGCCGCCGCCTCCGCACGCTGTGTTCTAGCTGCCGCTACCTCCAAATTATGTAATTGTGCCACTCTTCGGTATGCTGATGCTGCCGCCGCTTCCACATGCTGTGTCCTAGCTGCCGCTACCTCCAAATTATGTAATTGTGCCATTCAGTGGCCTACTCATGCATCCGCCACCTCCTCCACACCCTGTGTCCTAGCTGCTGCTACCTCCAATTTATGTAATTGTGCCACTCGGTGGCCTACTCATGCTGCTGCCGCCGCCTCCACACAATGTGTCCTAGCTGCCGCTACCTCCAAATTATGTAATTGTGCCACTCTATTGTATGTTGCATTTAAATTTTTATGACTGCTGCTGCCTCTCCCAGGGTATGTCACTGTGCCATTTCATTAAAATTAGCACAACTCCTCCTGCCTCTCCCACTCTGTGGCCTTGAAATTTGTTCGACTGCTGCCTCTTGCAGCTGCTGTTACGGTGCCACTTGTTGACCTAGTAAATTTGTCCGACTGCTGCTGCCTTCTGCAGCTGCTGTTACGGTGCAACTCTCTGGCCTTGAAATTTGTTCGATTGCTGCCTCTTGCCGCTGCTGTTACGGTGCCACTCGTTGAGCTACTAAATGTATTCGACTGCTGCTGCCTCTTGCAGCTGCTGTTACGGTGCCACTCTGTGGCCTTGAAATTTGTTTGACTGCTGCTGCCTCTTGCAGCTGCTGTTACGGTGCCACTATGTGGCCTAGTAAATTTGTCCGACTGCTGCTGCCTCTTGCAGCTGCTTTTACGGTGCCACTCGTTTGCCTAGTAAAGTGATTAGAATTTTTGGGACCTTCTACTCTGCAGTAGCATGTCACTCGTAAATTTTTTGTAAGTTCTGTAGTCCTATTGCATTATTCAATGCTCAAGTACACAGGAAACCCTGTTTGTTTTGAACACTCGAATTTTTAAAAGTTAACGAAACCGGACCCCGGGACACTCAGCGATGAGCATGCGGGAGGCGAGAGACAGGGGCTCCCACAGGTGGTAGCTTAGCTCCCTGCAGACCGCTAGCTCGATCTCAAGATGGAACTCCGAGCTTTCTTGGCGTACTGTGTCAATACTGACATTTTGCCACAGTTGAGGCAAAGCTGGAGCCTTCACTGCACCTCCTCTGTCTTACGTTCCCGTCTGATGGCATAACCAGCCCTGATACTGATAAGAACATATGCTACAGTTGATCTTAACCAAAAGGACGATAATTTTTTATTACGGTCTGCTCTTCAGGGTATGTCATCATGCCACTCTCCGGCCTGATGCTGCTGTCGCCGCCAACTCCACATGCCGTCTCCTAGCTGCCGCTACGTCAGAATTAGGTAATTGTGCCATTCTGTGGCCTCCAGATTGTTCTACTACTTCCACTGCAGCTGCCACTTCCAGGGTCTGTCATTCTGCCACTCTGTGGCCTACTCATGCTGCTGCCACCTGGCCACACTGTTGTCTTGCCACTCTATAGTCTGCTGATGCTGCTGCCACTGCCATCTCCAACCTGTCTGGGGTGCTCTGCTTGTATAAGTGTGGAATCAGTGAATTGGTGTAAAAGGCATGCTCTTTTGGCACTCTAGCAGGATTGTGGGCCTCTGCGCGATTCTTTATAGCTGGCGCTAACATTGACCTGTAAGGCTGAGTTCAGACTTGAGTTGTTTGGTGAGTTTTGGCCCCTTAACTGCCCAAATACATAAACGTGTGCAGAGATTCTAAGAGCGAAGCCTATTATGTGCGTGTCACACTGGCTCACAGTATTCTTTCACTACCACAGTAGACTCCCTATTAGTGTTGAGCGAGCATGCCTGGCCGAACTCGCTGTGTGTATTTTGCCATTCACTGTAATGTTGATTTGCACGCTAATGCTACACATTTGGATGCCAATGTGTACTCGTTGTGCGCTAATGCGTACAAATTCAGTTAATTAGCTTACTTTTACGAGCGAAAGGAGTAAAAGAGGAGAAGTCGCAGTTCTGACCTTTTTCTATTAACCAGGCACCCTCCCCTCTTCCGAGCAGGGGGGTTTAGTCCCATTGACTAACATTATGCTCGAGTGCTCTGCCAGAGCACCCGAGCATACGAGGTGCTCGTTCAACACTACTCCCTATGCGTTTTACTGCAAGGCACAGTGTTCTACACCACTATCCAGGCTCTCTGCAGCCCGGAAGTAGCCATTTTTTAACGCGATGCGCCACAAATTTATTCGGATCGAAGCAAATCTTTTCGAAAATTTGGCGAACTAGCCGAATCGAATTTTTGAAAAATTTGCTCATCTCTAGACTGAATAGAAGGGAATCTTTCAGTGCTTCTATCTGCCACATTGCAAGTGTATGTTCGGTCAGGATGTTTTGGGTGAGTGTATGGTGATTGTTCACAGGTTTTGTGGACAGTAATAGAGACCTGAGATGTTGGTAGCACATTGCCAGTTCAGCTTGTTTGTCTAGTCTTTCGCCAGGTGCTCTCAACCAATCCAAACAGCAAGTACTGTAAACGGCTTTGTAGTAGCCTCTAAAGTCTGTGGGCCCCAGACCTCTCTGTTTGTAATATTGAACTAGGTAGGAGTGTGCTAACCTGGGTCTCTGTTTCCGCCCCAAAAATGCTGACAGGGTAGATCTTAGTTTTTAAAAAAATACCTTGGGAAGTTTAATTGGGAGGGCCTGTAAATAATAAAGGGCTTTTGGTAAAACCACTGTTTAAACTAAGGTCCTCCTCCCAAACCAGGAGACAAAGGGAATTTCCCAAGATTGCAGTAGAGACTGAATTTGTGAAGGGAGGTCGTGGAAGTTTGCTTTGTATAGTGATGGGATATCTGGTGTTATAGTCACTCTAAGGAACTTAATGGAGGATGAAGACCACGTAAAAGGGTGCTTTTGCTGAAATTCTAGGCTAGTATGTCTGGGAATGATGTTCAAAATGTGGGATTTGGTTGGGTTGATTTTAAAGTTTGGAAGTATGCCACAATGATCGAAAATAGAAATAATAGCCAGAGTAGCTACAGTAGGATTAGATATAAATTGCAATACATCATCTGTGAATGCTGAAAGTTGGTGTTCTAGTGGTCCAATTTGGATACTCTGGCATAATTTCGAAATGCCTCGAATAATGTCTCTATCGTCAAAACAAAAAGGATTGGAGTCAGGAGACATCCTTGCCAGGGCCATTACTGATCCCAAATGAAGGAGAAAGAACCTCATTCACTAACACCTGTGCTTTAGGGAGCTATACATCGACATGATGGCAGAAATAAACTGGGATGGAATTCCAAAGCTCAGGAGGACTCTGGTCAAAACAACCAGTCTACCCGGTCAAAGGCCTTCTCAACATCAGTGCTGAGAAGCGCCAATGGGGATAAGGTCTGTCTTGCATGTTGGATATTATGCAACAAGCGAGTTGTGTACATTTTTCCCTCTCTACTAGAGAGAAAGCTCACTTGTTCTGGAGATATAACATTGGGAAAGAGTGGCTTAAGTCTATTAGCCATCATTGTGGCAAAAATGTTTAAATCATTGTTAAGTAGGGATATAGGGTGAAAGCTGGAACATTGGGTCGGATCTTTACTTTCTTTGGGTATAATAGCATTAGGAAGGAAGTGTAGAGCTAGTTAAAGTTGCATTACAAACCTTCAATAGATGGGGTAGAAGGATAAAACTGAATGTTTCATAGTATACAATCAGTAGGCCATCTGGGCCAGGTGATTTATTAAGGGGGGACTCTTTAAGGACCATCTCTAATTCAAATAGCGTGCAAGGTTTGGATAAGGAGGTGGCTTGTCTTGGCTATGAGAAGGGATGAGAGCCAATTGTCAATGGAAATCCCTCTTTCTCCACTGCTCCTAGGAGAGGCTGAGGCTCTAAGGTTGTATAGTGTGCTATAATACTCACTAAATTGCTTAGCAATAAGATCAGAAGTGCTTAAGTCACAGGTATCTTTTGATTTAATATCTGGGATAAAGGAATTTGCTTTCTTTTTTCTAATTTGGGAGAGTAGCAATTTAGATGACTTATCCCCATGGGCGTAATATTTATATTGTGAGGAAAGGAACAGTTTTGCTGTATACGTGTTCAGCAAGTTCTTAAGATCATTGCAAACAGAAGTTAATTGGTCCCACACTACCTGTGACCGGACCTGTTTATTGATAGATTCCAATTTCTGGATTGTATTGTGTAACTCAACTATGGTCTTTTGCCTAATTTTGTTCAAATCGGCTCCTAGGGCCATAAAAAGCCCGCTAACCACTGGCTTGTGGGCTTTCCATAATAAGCCTGCAGAAATATCCGGGGAGGTATTCAGTTTAAAATATTCGGTTAGGGCATCTTCTATCTGTTTGACAGGGTTTGTCTAGAAGTGTGCTATTTAGACGCCATCTGTACTCTGCCTTAGGTACACCCGTTTAGCTATATTCCAAAAAAAAAAAACAGAACATGTTTTAACTAGAGATCGAGAGATTAATCGCCAAAGAGAGTAAAACTAACCCTAAAATGTTCTTTAATTATATAAATGGTAAAAAGTATAAACCTGAAGGTGTCGGCCCCTTACAGAGTAATGAGGGGGGAGCTGCAGAGAGCGATGAGGAGAAAGCAAAGCTACTAAATATATTTTTCTCCACTGTATTCACTGAGGAAAATAAACTGTCAGATGAAATGCAGAATATAAAAGTAAATTCCCCATTAATAGTGCCCTGTCTGACCCAGGAAGAAGTAGAGCTGCGTCTTAAAAAGATTAAAATAGACAAATTGCCAGGACCGGATGGCATACACCCACATATCCTAAGAGAATTAAGTAATGTCATCGCTGGACCCTTATTTCTGATATTTAAGGACTCTATACTGACAGGGAGTGTTCCACAGGATTGGCGCACAGCAAATGTGGTGCCAATATTCAAAAAGGGTCCAAAAACAGAGCCCGGAACTATAGGCCGGTAAGTTTAACATCTGTCGTGGGTAAACTGTTTGAGGGTTTTCTAAGACATGCTATCTTGGAGTACCTCAATGAAAATAAGCAAATTACTCCATATCAGCATGGCTTCATGAGGGATCGGTCATGTCAATCCAATTTAATCAGTTTCTATGAGGTGGTAAGTTCTAGACTGGACCGCAGCGAATCAATGGATGTCATATATCTGGACTTCTCCAAAGCATTTGACACTGTACCACATAAAAGGTTAGTATATAAAATGAGAATGCTTGGCCTGGGAGAAAATGTCTGTATGTGGGTAAGTAACTGGCTCAATGATAGAAAACAGAGGTTGGTTATTAATGGTACATACTCATATTGGGTCACTGTCACTAGTGGGGTACCACAGGGGTCAGTATTGGGCCCTATTCTCTTAAAATAAAATATCAATTTTTGCAGATGACACTCAACTGTGTAAAGTAATTAACACAGAAGAGGACAGTACACTGCTACAGATGGATCTGGATAGACTGGAGGCTTGGGCAGAGAAGTGGCAGATGAGGTTTAACACTGACAAATGTAAGGTTATGCATATGGGAAGGAATAATGCAAGTCACCAGTACATACTAAATGGTAAAATATTGGGTAACTCTGACATGGAAAAGGACCTAGGAATTTTAGTGAACAGCAAACTAAGCTGCAGAAACCAGTGTCAGACAGCTGCTGCCAAGGCCAATAAGATAATGGGTTGCATCAAAAGAGGCATAGATGCCCGTGATGAGAACATAGTCCTGCCACTTTACAAATCACTAGTCAGACCACACATGGAGTACTGTGTACAGTTCTGGGCTCCTGTGAACAAGGCAGACATAGCAGAGCTGGAGAGGGTTCAGAGGAGGGCAACTAAAGTAATAACTGGAATGAGTGGACTACTGTACCCAGAAATATTATCAAAATTAGGGTTATTCACTTTAGAAAAAAGACGACTGAGGGGAGATCTAATAACTATGTATAAATATATCAGAGGTCAGTACAGAGATCTCTCCCATGATCTATTTATCCCCAGGACTGTGACTGTGACGAGGGGACATCCTCTGCGTCTGGAGGAAAGAAGGTTTGTACACAAACATAGAAGAGGATTCTTTACGGTAAGAGCAGTGAGACTATGGAACTCTCTGCCTGAGGAGGTGGTGATGGTAAGTTCACTAAAAGAGTTCAAGAGAGGCCTGGATGTATTTTTGGAGGGTAATAATATTACAGGTTATAGCTACTAGAGATGGGTCGTTGATCCAGGGAGTAATTCTGATTGCCTGATTGGAGTCGGGAAGGAATTTTTTTCCCCTAAAGTGGGGAAAATTGGCTACTACCTCACAGGGTTTTTTTTTGCCTTCCTCTGGATCAACTTATAGGAAAACAGGCCGAACTGGATGGACATATGTCTTTTTTCGGCCTTATAAACTATGTTACTATGTTACTATGATCTGACAACATTATATTCCCTATCTTTGCTGAGTGCCAAACATGTAGGTGATTGCAGGATACAAAGATATAAATGATGATAGGTGTGATGGAGGTGTGAATAAAAGGAGTAGTCTCTATCTTGAGGATGAAAAGTCCTCCATATATCAACCAGTACGGACTCTGTAAACTTTCTCTGAATCTCCGAATTTTTGGGGAGCGATGAACAGAAGGCAGAGGAGTCTATGCGAGGATGTAAGGAAACATTGAAATCTCCTCATAGAATAATACAGCCTTCTGCATATGATCTGAAAAGGTCTACCGTGTCACTGACCCAATCCGCCTGATTGGTATTTGGGGCATATATGTTACCCAAGGTGTACACGTGCGATCCAATAATGCCTTTCAGAAAAATATTTATCCTGTCAGGGTCTATGTAGGTAGAATGAACTCTGAAAGGGATATTTTTGTGAATTGCTAAGATGACACCCCAAGACGCTGAGGACGGGGAGGTGCTATGGAACCACAGAGAATAGATCAGATTGAGTTTTGGGACATGTTTTGCTCTAAATTGTGTTTCCTGTAGGAAAGCTATTCCTACCTGATTTCTTTGTAAGAAGCAACAAATTTGGTTCCTCTTTTCAAAACAAAGGAAACTTTGAAACTTAAACCAGCTTCATAAATTTAGATAAAGGGTGGTGAACTCCCTTAAATCTTTGGGGGGAAGGCCTTCCGTTCACACAGCCAAAGGCCCCATGTTGTAATGGGTGTTATTTTAACCCAGTAACATAGGGCATAAAAAATTATACCAAATGAACACTGAAACAGTCCAGTAAACATAGAGTGAGAGTCCATTAGAGAGGAATATAAAATAAGGAAGTTGAAAAAGGTAGAACAAATAAAAAGGAGGGAAAAAATAAAGAAAAACGAGAAAAAGAAAAAAATGAGATAGAGTAGCAAAGGATAATAACCAACCGCTTCCAAACTAGTCATTAGGAGGTAATTCCATGACCATCTGTGAGGCGATGGTGGTTTGCAGTCTCTGTGGAATCAGTTTGCTTGAAGTGGGTCTGCCTCGGTGGGACTTGGAGGTGCACACTGGGTCCAGGGGGTAATCTGTGGAAGTGACGTTAAGTCAGCAATATTCTGAGCTTGGCACCAGTCTGTAATTACCAGGGATTCCATCTCTAAAATCTAGTAGATGCGTTGAAGACCCGCATGGGCTCTAAAGACCATTTTCCTGCCCGGAGTATTAATAAGTAGCCCAAAAGGGTGCAACCATCGATAAGTGATATTCCTGATTTTCAGGTGCAAATTATTGCGGTGACCCAGTGTCACGCGAAGGTGTGGGGGGGGAAACCAAACCAAGCGTAGGAGGGAAAGGAGATTAGTCCTAGAAACTAAGGAAGGAAGATGGACACCTCCTACAGGAAACCTTGGCTCAATTTCTGTCTATTTACCAGTATGAACAGGCCTCAAAGGTAAGCAAGTTCATACATAGGAACCTAAACACCGAACAGACCCTATAGAACCCTGGAAACTAATGACAGGAATGAGTCTACCTGTTCCTCCAAAAGGAAGGACGAACAGGAGTCTCCCTAAGGCCTAATAACAAAACAACAGGAGGGAAAAGGAAACATATCTTTCAATGAAGAAATGAAGGCTCTAGGATCTCAGCGGAAAACCAAACTGCTGCTCACCACCACACCAACTGAAGCTATAAACCACAAGGAATAGTGGGAGAAGAAGCAATAAATAGGGGAGGGACAATTACCACACCAGGAACACCTGAGGGAAAAGGGTGTGGTAAAACCAACAACAAAAAGGAAAACATGTCAGATTATACCACGTGTTGCCAATCTGACAGACCTCCTGTTATCTGTCATAGGAATGTCCATGACACCCAGGTTGTCTTGACCCTCCACCAGGGCATACAGGTGGTTAACATGTGCCTGGAAGTTATCCAGGTTGGTTGAGACTGTTGTGTTAAACTCTATTATCGCCATTTGGGAGATTTCCAGGACCTCCATTCTGTTACGTATATGGCATAAGTCCTGCCTCAAGTCTTTAAGTTCTTTTATTATCAGCTCGAGGGATTGGGTGAGTAGGGTCTTAAGAAATGTTTTAGATATCACCTGCTCTTCTCTTGGTTGTGTTTTATCCATGTCACTATTGCCCTCTTGTTCGGAGCCATCTTCCCCAGAGGCTGGGATATCATTTCTCCTAGTCAGCGCCATCTTGGACACTTGTGCAGCTGCCCCTAGTGTCTTTCCCTGGTGGATTAAAACAGTGAAACCCTGATTATTCTAGCCTGTGTGGTCCTTTACTTTTACATGCATGTACTGTTTAATATACATGTTTTCTAGTTAGTTTCTGTGTTCTTATTTAGCTAGCGTAGAAGTTCACAAAAGAGGACCTTTGACATGGGCTCGCAAGCTTGGATATTACTGACAAAATTCAAGTTTTTTTTTTTAATTCTCAGAAAAATTTGTTTTGTACCTGTATTGATTATATATGAATCAAATGTGCAACAATTGGCCTGAAAATTGGTAAATGACAATGAACTCTCAAAAGATTCTTTTTGCTCCCCCCCACCTTTAAGTTCGTTTGCCAAGGATAGCAATAATGTCAGAGTGACATTGACATGTATAACCAAAAAAACACACTGCACTGCTGCATATGTTTCAATAACATAGCTTCAATAAGTTGTCCCTTATCTGGGGCAGATGTTGTTTAACACATATGGTGTTATGGGGAAAAGAATGTGGCTTTTTGGGACCATAGTCCAAAAGTTATGCCTTAACAGGTGTTTATAGACATGCATTAATGTTATTAAAAACAGTGGCTTTCTCTGCACAAGCCTCCAAATATTTTTAAGAATATAGGGACAAAATGCCTGTCCATATTTACACATACAAGTGTTAATTGTCAGAAATAAGAGTGGCTTGTTCTGAACAATCCTGGAAAAATGTTGTCTTATTAATTGGGAGCAGCAGCAGTACAGTTTGGATATGGAAATATGTAAATAGTGCCATATGGCTACAATAGTAGCAGCAGTAGTATCTGCACAATATGGGACAGATAGGGTAGTAGATGACAGTAAATATAGACAAAAGATTGTGGCACTCACCACTGAAAATCTTCTTTATTCCAAAATATTGATTAAAAGCGTTAAATATTCTGGCATGCAAGACCCAGAGGAAGCATAAGTGAAAGAAAAGGTTGTCATCTTTCCATGTACCCTGTACCGCAATAGTGCTTTTAATCATTATTTTGAAATAACTAAGATTTTCAGTGGTGGGTGCCGCAATCTTTTTTCTATATTTTCTGCCATTTACTATGCTGGCATTGCTGAGCACTACAGATGAGCGAACGTGCTCATATCGAGCACTGTACCGCTCGGCTCCCCTGCGCTCGCATGGGCGCAGGCAGCCGCTTCGTCCTCCTGAGGAGGACGGAAGCGGCTGCCTGCGCCCATGCGAGCGCAGGGGAGCCGAGCGGTACAGTGCTCGATACGAGTACGTTTGCTCATCTCTACTGAGCACCCATACCACTGTTTTGTGCACACTACAGGTCCAGATGAATGCGGTGGGAGTTCATTGCTGTGTAGATTCTTGTGTTGTGTTACAGTGTTGCAGTGTCGGTCGATGTCTCTACTTTTGCAAATAGGGTAGTAAACATATGTGCGGATGTTTAGGGGTAGTAATAGTTGACTGCTGTGTAGCAGTATTAGTAGAGGGCGCAGGGGTAATGAAAGTGGCATAAGGGGGAATAACAGAAATAAGTAGCAGCTGCTGTGGCAGCTGCAGCAGCAGTCATACTGATATGAAACACAATGATAGGCAGGCAGACATTGCCAGTGGCATGATAGCGGCAACAGCAGCCATAGGGTATGGAAGACATGGCCACCACCCGTCTTCTTTGATTTCTCCTCCTTCTCCTAAGCCCCTTAACCCAGCTCCCAGGTTCTTTCACACACACAATCATCTTCATAGTCTTTGTCCTCCCCACCACTTTTGTCCAACTGTGATATGCCATCATGGGCTTCTGGGCCCCTCTTCCCTGGTTTATATTTTCCCTAAGTGCCATTGTCACTTTAAGTGACCCTACTGCCACCACTTGGCTATAAGTGCCACTACTACCACCACTAATAACAACACTGCTATACATGGGGTCCACCACCTCCACCTGAACCTTCTCCTAATGGCAGTACAAATGGTGACACTTCTCACACAAGTTATCAACAAGAAAACTTGCTTCAGCATTTTCCATACCACATTTTCTTGCATCTTCTTTGGAAAAAAAGAAGGCACTGCACTAGGAGGGAGCAATGAAGACAGAGAGTATGCAACTGAAATGCTTCTTTGAGGTTGCAAGAACAAGGAGAAGGAGGAATGCTGGCTCCAATGCATAGGGTCAGAGGTGACATCTAAATAATTCTGCTATGGCAGGCAGCAGATTTGGTACACAGATTATTACAGTATTTTTTGCCCCATAAGACGCACTGGCCCATAAGACGCACCTAGGTTTTAGAAGAGGGTAATAAGAAAAAAATATTTTTCATTAGATCTCAGGTGAGACCAGCAATTAGACCCCCCAATGTTAATAAGTCCCCAATCAGACCTCAGCTCAGACCCCAATGTTGATGACCCCCAATCAGACCTCAGATAAGAGCCCCATGCCTCTCTTCAGCCCCCATGTGAGCCCCCAATGCCTGTAATTAGCCCCCATGCCTGTAATTAGCCCCCATATCAGCCCATCACTTCAGCCCCATGTCTCACTTTAGCTCCCATATCAGCCCCCATGCCTCACTTTAGTCCCCATATTAGCCCCTATGCCTCACTTTAGTCCCCATATCAGCCCCCATGCCTCACTCCAGCCCCCATATGATTCCCCATGCCTCACTTCAGCCTCCATGCCTCTTATTAGCCCCCATTATGAGCCCAGCATACCAGTAAAAATAAAAAAGCCTTACTTACCTCCCCTGCTCCTGGACTCCGATGCTCCTCTCCGCCCGCGCTCTCTCTTCTTCTTCCTGTCGGCTGTGCTGTGACCCTGCGCGCACAGCGTGAGGTCACAGAGCCCCCTCACGCTGTGCGCAGCACAGCACAGACGAACGGAGGTCCAGGAAGCGGTGAGTACAGAGTCTTCACCGCTTCCCGGTCCTCCGGTGCTAATGAGCGCTTCCATAATGGAATCGCTCATTAGCATTCACCCCATAAGACGCACAGGCATTTTCCCCCCATTTTTTTGGGGAAAAAAGTGCGTCTTATGGGGCAAAAAATACGGTAAATGGTAGCATAATTACAAATGTGTTTTATGTAATTTAAATACAGAAGCACAATTAAATGTACCCTCCTTCTATAATGACTCTGCACACTGGTATTGACAATTTGTTAATATTAAAATATTTGCAGTAAAATCTATTTGAAATATAAATTCAATAACACAGGAATTACATGGTCAGATGCAGTAACATGGATATAGCAATGCAATGTTGGCAGTAAAATGTGTTTGAACTATGTATTCAACCCGTTCAAGCACAAGACAGTTTGAACCAAATGTTATTTTATGTGGTAATAACGTTGAATTTATTTGTGGTAATAACGTTAAATTATTTACTTATTCAAGATTTTCTGAGTTTGTTTTCTCATGACACATTATACCATGTTAGTGGTGAATTTGGGTCACTATGCTATATATTTATTTAAAAATAATCTAAATTCACTGAAAATTTGGAAAAATTATCAATTTTCTAAATTTTAATATCTCTGCTTTAATACAGATATTGATGCATCATAAAATAGTTATCAGTTAACATTCTCCATACACTATGTGTACCTAATGCCTGCATCATTTTGCAAATGCCATTTTATTGCTTTAGGGTGTTAGAAGATTTAAAATTTTAGAAGCAATTTTTTTTAAATTTTTTAGAACATTTTCAAAACTGACTTTTAGGACCACTTCAGTTATAAAGTCATTTTGTGGGGCTTACATAATAGAAACCACCCATAAATTACCCCATTTAAGTAACTACACCTCTCAAATTATTATTGAAAATGTGTTAAAGGGGTTGTCTCAATTCAGCAAATGGCACTTACAGATGTAGCAGCGCTAGGGATCACTGTTTTCGCATAGAGTTGCTAACGAATCACGACTTCTCTTTCACTCCTTTTACTCGCAGTAAAAGTACGCTAATTAGGTGAATTCGTACGCATTAGCGTACAATGCCTAACATTAGCATACAAATGCGTACGCATTAGCATACAAATGCGTACGCATTAGCATACAAATGCGTACGCATTAGCATACAAATGCGTACGCATTAGCATACAAATGCGTACGCCTAGCGTACAATACATAACATTAGCATACAAATGTGTATGCATTAGCATACAATGCATAGCATTAGCATACAAATTAGTATACATTAGCATACAATGTGTAGAATTAGTGTACAAATCATCAGATGCGTACTCTATTTACAATATTGTTCTGCGCTCACGCGATTCTCCTGTGATCGCTAGCGCTGCTACATCTGTATGTAAAGAAAGTTAATACAAGCCTCTTAGTAATGCATTGTGTGAAAGTAAATTCATTTTAACCAATTTTGTGTGAACACAAAATGTTGCTGTAAGCTGTGTCACTGTGTCAGCTGTGTTACTGTTATGTCAGCAGTTTCGGACAAATGACCTTATTTTAAATATAGACTTCTTTAGGTCATTTTCTGTACACAGGAGTGATGACCACAGGTGGTCAAGGCATACCCATGCCTTCCAAGAGTTAAAGTCTAAGAATAATAGTATACAGCTTGGACTCTGCTAAGACATCCGATTCTTTTGACACATATGGTAAAGTGTTGAATTGTAAATTTAGACTGTAAAGGGGTAAACCCAGGCTTTGTTGGTATAAATAAACCATCCTCAGACACAGGAGTCGGGGAAGACTCTATTGAACACCATTCACATGTGCATGTATTTTGTCTTCCTCCCCGGCCGGGGCAATTCTCCCGACCGGTAATTTTCATTAAGTTTCCTCTCAAAAGGAGATATCAACCATAATTTGGCACCCACAGACAATGATGTTGCCCTAACTCTAGGACACTGAAAATATTTACATTAACATTTCTTGGGGGCTCGTCTGAGATCCCAGCAGCATCGAAGGTCACAATCGATTAAGGACTGCGGCTAATAGGACAACAGGGAATTGCACATTTCACTGGTGAGTAAGACCTTTGATTCTTACTGTGCCTCCCCCCTTGTATTAGCTGCTGTCCAGGTATTGTTATCTTCTTGATTCTTTAGGATTTAAGAACTCCATTGTCTGTGTGTTTGTTTGTATGTCTAACAGTTAGGAAGCTGAACGTGTGCTGAATGACTGATGTGTGATTGAGATAAGGGAGCTCTTGAGTTGCGATCAATATTTACACACCCCTGAAAGGATACTTTACTCACGTCCAAACTGCAGTGTCCGAGGATTACTGAGTTTCAAGGCTTCTTTTTAAGTGTGTAACGATCGGGACGCAAGTTGATCCTTGAAGTGACAGGGAGTTGTCAGAGGACTCTCTACCCATGTGTTGAGAGCGGGCGGCAAGTGACAGGTTCCTGCCCGTGAGTCGGGTTAGTTCCCTCGCGATTCTGGACCGTAACCCATATGAGGTGCGCCCAGCCGAGGGAAAAATAGGGTCTGAGTGATTACAGGCTTTTCAGTGATACAGGCTGTGGGAATAGATATTGTGTACTAGCATATACCAGCCTTACTGCAGTAGAAAGTTAGGGAAGGAGCCAGGAGCCATTATCAGATAAGAATATACTAAGGATATAAATAAGCATGTATGTTGCACTGACAATTCTATTTCATGTTGCTTAGCTCTAGTGGCTCTGCTGGTAAGGCTAGCTAATCCCAGCGGCAATCAGATCTGGTATTTGCGATAGTAGGGTGAGGCTGGCTCTGCTGATCCCGGAAGCTAACAGAACAATTTGCGATAGTAAGGTGAGGCTGGCTCTGCTGATCCTGGCGGTAATCGGATCTGGTATTTGCGTTAGTAAGGAGAATCTGGCACAGCTGATCCCAGCGGCAAACAGATCGATTTGCGATAGTAAGGTGAGGCTCGTTCTGCTGATCCCGGTGGCAATCGGATCGATTTGCGATAGTAAGGTGAGGCTGGCTCTGCTGATCCCAGCGGCAATCGGATTTGGTAATTGCGATAGTAAGGAGAATCTGGCTCTGCTGATCCCAGCGGCAAACAGATCGATTTGCGATAGTAAGGTGAGGCTCGTTCTGCTGATCCCGGCGGCAATCGGATCTGGTATTTGCGATAGTAAGGATCAGAGACAGGAGACACTTGTTTGCATAGTTCCTTTAAGTAATAGGGAAGCTTGATCACCTTCTAGCAGGCCTAAAGATGGGAGCTTTGAGCTCCCAGAGTGCTCAGAAAGCAGGGCAAGACACCCAGGATGTAGGGTGGGGAGTTACAGCAGCAGAAATAGTCAGGAGTCGCTGCGGGGAACAAGCTGTTAAAGATTTAGAGAAAATAACCAAAAGGGCTCAGAGGCCTTTAAATGGGTGCATGAGCTTAAATATTTGGACAGATTTTCAGTAAGCTGAAGGCCCCTGGATAAGAAAGCAAAGAGTGGGAGAACAGGTAGCAGCATGGATTAAGGTTTGTGAGAAAATAAAGAAGCAAGGGTACAAAGAAAGATCTCCTCTACTACCTCCATCCCCTCCTACCCTAATTTCCTCTACCTCCTCAATTCCATATGTCCCCACTTCTAACCTGTATCCTGAAATCCCCTTGAGCGAGTCTAGTATGATAACCCTAGATAACCACCAGTGCTTCTGTGAGTACTGGAACACCTGTGTCTCTTCCTCCCCCTTACGTAGATACACCCCTTTTCCCAGTTAAGAAAAAGACGGTCAAGGGTCAACCAGTGACTTATAGGATGGTTCATGGCCTTAGGGCTATAAATGACATCACAGAAGCTGATACTCCAGTTGTCCCAAACCCTCACACCTTGCTCATGCAAATGGACCACTCGATGAGAGAAGTCAGCTGCTTTTTGCAGAAGACCCTTTGCCTAACCCAGATTTAGTTTTTCATAGCTGGTTTCAGATACCACCATGAGGGGGGTCTACAAGACCGGATATGCAATTACTACCCTGACAGAGGTGATAAAGAGAGAACCACTCCCATCCTCTGTGTAAGCACAAGAGGTGGAGTTGAAGGCTTTCGCTGAGGCATGTAAGCTGGCAAAAGGTAAAACTGCAAATATTTATACAGATTCCAGGTATGCCTTTGGTATTGCACACGATTATGGCCCTATCTGGAGAAGCAAAGATTTTGTTGGGTCCACGGGAAAACCCATTAAGTATGCAGAAAGTGTGAAAGAACTGTTTGAGGCACTGACACTGTCCTCTCAGGTGGGTATTAAAAAGGTGCAGGCACGCACAAGAGAAAACACTCCCAAGGCCAAGGGATATAGATTGGCTGTTGAGGCAACTAATGCTGCAGCCCTGCTCCCTCTCCCTCAGGAAGAAATCCTTATCATGACCGTTGGGGGTAAGGGCCCTGTAGATTTAGCCATGTTAGAAAAGTTGCAGGAACAGGCCCCAAAAGCTGAGAAGCAGTGGAAAGCCTTGGGTGAAGCTCAGAAAGATAGCATTTGGCAAACTGGAGTAAAATGGTGCCTGCCTAGGACCTTGTTTCCCATGATGGCTCAGTTAGTACACGGCAGGTCACATGTCTCTCGAGAAGGAATGTGTGAGATAGTGGCTAAGTGGTGGGTGGCCCCAGGATTCAGCAGAACTGCTGCCAGATTTGTGCAAGGCTGCATGATATATGCCTTTCATAATCCTGGCAAAACTGTGCAAGTTGCAAAGAGGCATATGGTTAAGGCAGCTTACCCATTTCAGCAACTGCAAATTGATTACATTCAACTGTCAAGGGTTGGTAAGTATGAGGATATTCTGGTATGTGTGGATCTCTTCTCAGCGTGGCAAGATTCTTGGCCAGTTACTAGGGCAACTGCCAAAAATGAACAACACCTCTGGCTGGAAGGAAAGGGTAAGGTCAAGAATTTGGTATGGGGGATGCTGTTTCAATTTTTGCCTCAGGCAGCACGAAGGCTATGTGCTTCGCTGACGCTGACCACAAAGCACTGAGGAAAGGGGGTCCCAAGTTGAACGTTTGCACCAGGGCCCAAGAGCCTTTAGTTACACCCCTGATCATTTGAATCTTACATATAGTATTGCAAGTAGTACTATGTATTGTTCTCCTCTATGCTGGTTTTAAGCTCTTGTTTTGTTTGATCAGAAGGTTCTGTAAAACAAGTGCTGGAGAGGCCGAGGCAGTACAAATCCGTGTCGTCCAAACAAATACAGTCCAGGGGGAAATGATCAAAGTTGCCGAAACCAGAAGATGTGACCTTGGACCCCCGGAGTTTGGTGCCACATATAAAGACTATTACTACTTCAGTATTATACAGCATCAACGTAACCCATTGATGGAATGTCTGATCTGCAGAAGTTCCAAGCAATCAGTGGTAGCCATTTGTTTGTTTGGGACCCTTAATAGTGAATGACATCTTAAAATGTCCTGATCCAGGGGAGCTGGTCAGAATGTAGCTATGCGGGTCCAACGATCAACATAAGGAGCAAAATTGTGTTCAAAAGGAGGAAATGTGAAAGTAAATTAATTTTGACCAATTTTGTATGAACACAAAATGTTACTGTAAGCTGTGTCACTGTGTCAGCTGTGATACTGTTATGTCAGCAGTTTCGGAAAAATGACCTTATTTTAAATATAGAGTTCTTTAGTAGTGACAATGCGCAATGCTCGAGTCTCTTCCCCGCACTGTAATGTTGAGTTGTATGCTAATGCGTACTAATTTGTTTGCTAATGCGTACGCATTTCTACGCTAATACGTACGCATTTGTACGTTAATGCGCACGCATTGTGCGCTAATGCGTACTAATTCAGTTAATTAGCATATTATTACGAGTGACAGAGCACCCGAGAATACGAGCACAGAGGTGCTCGCTCAACACTATTCTTTAGGTCATTTTCTGTATACAGGAGTGACGACCACAAGTGGTCAAGGCATACCCATGCCTTCCAAGAGTTAAAGTCTAAAAATAATAGTATACAGCTTGGACTCTGCTAAGACATCCCATTCTTTTGACACATATCGGAAAGTGTTGAATTGTAAATTTAGACTGTAAAGCGGTAAACCCAGGGTTTGTTGGTATAAATAAACCATCCTCAGACACAGGAGTCGGGAAAGACTTTATTGAACACCATTCACGTGTGCATGTATTTTGTCTTCCTCCCCGGCCAGGGTAATTCTCCCGACCGGTAATTCTCATTAAGTTTCCTCTCAAAAGGAGATATCAACCATAATTTGGCACCCACAGACAATGATGTTATCCTAACTCTAGGACACTGAAAATATTTGCACTAACAATTGTGATTGTCCATATTGCTTCCTTTGTCGGCTGGATTCATTTTTTCCATCACATTACACACTGCTTGTTTCCATGGTTACAACCACCCTGCAATCCAGCAGCGGTGGTCATGCTTGCATGCTATAGGAAAACGCACCGGCCTCTCTGGTGATCAGGAATATGGGAGCGCACATAAGCCAGCACTTTTCCTATGGTATGCAAGCACGACCACCGCTCATTGCAGGTTGGGCGTAACCATAAAAATGAGCAGTGCATAATGTGATGGAAAAATGAATCCAGCCACCAAAGGAAGCAGTATGGATAATAACAATTAGAGATGAGCGAGCATACTCGTCCGAGCTTGGTACTCGTTCGAGTATTAGGGTACTCGTAAGTACTCGCAGCTCGGACGAGTATCTCGCCATACTCGAGGAAATGGCAACTTCCGCATCGTGCTTTTTTGGCGCCTAAAAACACAGCCAATCACAAGCCAGGAGACTCTGCGTACCACCCAGCATCACGTGGGGCCCTTACATGTCGATAGCAGGGGTTGGCTGGCCTGATCAGGTGACCCAGGAATATACTACCGACTGGCCGCGGTGCTCGTCTCAGATGCCGTCTGGATGTCGTTAGGGATAGAGCTGCTGCCTTTCAGGGACAGTGTTAGGGCCTGCATTTAGTTGTCTGTTAGGCAGGGATCACCCACAAAGAACCCAACAGCCCAACAGAAGACATTTTATTTTATTATTTTTGTCACTTGGCTGGCTGGCACTAGTAGTGCAGCTATCGCCATATCTAACCCTGTTTTTTTTTATTGTTCTATCTCAGTGATACAAATCCATTGCACACAGCACTGTGGAACCATTCTGTGTGTCACAGTTCAGCACTGACTCACTCCAATCCATATATACTGTCCAGGTGACACTTTCTGTACGTCACAGAATACAACCAAGTCATTTGCTACCAATATCATCTACAGCTTGATCCAGAAAACTCTCTGTGCGACATTTGTCTGGGTCGCAGACTAAATAGTCACCGTTAACAGGGTGTCAGTGAGTTCTACCATAGTTCTTGCACGTCACGTTCCCAAAAAAACAAAATATTAAAAAAAAAAATTATTTTTTCAGTTGTTTTAGCTCAGTAATACAAATCCATTTTACTCAGCTGCGTGTAACCTTTCTGTGTGTCACAGTTCAGCACATTCGCTCCCATCCGTATATACTGTCCAGGTGACACTTTCTGTACGTCACACAATACAACCAAGTCATTTGCTACCGATATCATCTACTGCTTGATCCAGAAAATTCTCTGTGTGACATTTGTCTGGGTCGCAGACTAAATAGCCACCATTAATAGGGTGTCAGTGAGTCCTACCATAGTTCCTGCACGTTACGTTCCCAAAAAAACAAAATAAAAAAAAAATATAAAAAACAAAATATTAAAAAAAATTATTTTTTCAGTTGTTTTAGCTCAGTGATACAAATCCATTTTACTCAGCTTTGTGTAACCTTTCTGTGTGTCACAGTTCAGCACATTCGCTCCCATCCGTATATACTGTCCAGGTGACACTGTCTGTACGTCACACAATACAACCAAGTCATTTGCTACCAATATCATCTACCGCTTGATCCAGAAAATTCTCTGTGCGACATTTGTCTGGGTCGCAGACTAAATAGCCACCGTTAACAGGGTGTCAGTCAGTTCTACCATATTTCCTGCACGTCACGTTCCCAAAAAAACAAAATTGTAAAAAAAATATAAAAAAACAAATATCAAAAAAAAAATTATTTTTTCAGTTGTTTTAGCTCAGTGATACAAATCCATTTTACTTGGCTTTGTGTAACCTTTCTGTGTGTCACAGTTCAGCACATTCGCTCCCATCCGTATATACTGTCCAGGTGACACTTTCTGTACGTCACACAATACAACCAAGTCATTTGCTACCAATATCATCTACCGCTTGATCCAGAAAATTCTCTGTGCGACATTTGTCTGGGTCGCAGACTAAATAGCCACCGTTAACAGGGTGTCAGTCAGTCCTACCATAGTTCCTGCACGTTACGTTCCCAAAAAAACAAAATTTAAAAAAAATATAAAAAAACAAATATCAAAAAAATATATATTTTTTCAGTTGCTTTAGCTCAGTGATACAAATCCATTTTACACGGCTTTGTGTAACCTTTCTGTGTGTCACAGTTCAGCACATTCGCTCCCATCCGTATATACTGTCCAGGTGACACTTTCTGTACGTCACACAATACAACCAAGTAATTTGCTACCAATATCATCTACCGCTCGATCCAGAAAACTCTCTGTGCGACATCTCTCTGGGTCGCAGACTAAATAGCCACCGTTAACAGGGTGTCAGTCAGTCCTACCATAGTTCCTGCACGTCACGTTCCCAAAAAAACAAAATATAAAAAAAATAAAATAATTTTTTCAGTTGTTTTAGTTCAGTGATACAAATCCATTTTACTTAGCTGCATGTAACCTTTCTGTGTGTCACAGTTCAGCACACTCGCTCCAATCCGTATAATCTGTCCAGGTGACACTTTCTGTACGTCACTTAATTCTACCGGACTTAATTTTTTATTTTTTTTTATCATACACCTATATACAAAAAATGTTGAACCCCAGGGCTAAGGGTCGAGGGCGAGGGCGTGGGCATTCAATTACTGCAGGGGGCAGAGGCCGTGGTCCTGGCCAGGGTAAGACAGTACCCGCTGATGAGGGAGCAGGGGAATTCCGAAGAGCTACACTCCCTAGCTTCATGTCTCAACTTACAGGGACACGTGGTAGAGGACTGTTGAAACCACAACAGTGCGAACAGCTGATCTCGTGGATTGCGGACAATGCTTCAAGTAATTTGTCCACCAGTCAGTCTTCCACGCAGTCCACCCACGTTACCCAAGGGAGCACTCCTCTAGCTCCTCCACCTCAACCTCCTTCCCCCCAGTCTGCCCCCTCCCAGGAAAATTTGGAATGCGATCCGGCATACTCTCAGGAACTGTTTTCTGGACCCTTCCCAGAGTCACAAACCACTTCTCAGGTTGCTGCTGACCTCGTTCCCGATGCCCAAGTTTTCCAACTGTCGCAGTCTGTGGGTGATGATGATGACAATGTTGAGTTAGTGGAAGAAGTTTGTAAAGAGGTGTCGGACGAAGAGGAGACACGGTTGTCAGACAGTGGTGAAGTTGTTGTTAGGGGAGGAATTCCGAGGGGGGAGCAGACTGAGGAATCGGAGGATGACGAGGTGACTGACCCAAGCTGGGTTGATATGCCGAGTGAAGACAGTGCTTCTAAGGCGGAGGCGAGTGCTGCACCAGAACAGGTTGTAAGACGCAGTGGTGTGGCCAGAGGGAGAAGCAGGGCCAGAGCTGGTGCATCAGCAGCAACTGTTTCACGTAGGGAAGCTCCCGTGGCGAGGCCTAGATGTTCGCAAGTCTGGAGGTTCTTTAAAGAAAGTGAGGATGACCGACGGACTGTGGTGTGCAACCTGTGCCACACCAGGATCAGCAGGGGTGCCAGCACTACTAGCCTAACCACCACCAGCATGCGCAGGCATATGAGTGCTAAACACCCCACTCAATGGAACCAAGGCCGTTCACCACCCCCTGCGGGTCACACCACTGCTCCTTCCCCTGTGTCACTTGCTGCCTCTGCTAGTCAACCCCCTGCCCAGGACCCCGGCACGAGCTCCTCCCGCCGGAAAACCACACCTTCGCCTCCACGATCCTCCACAGTGTCCACCAATGTGTCCCAGCGCAGCGTTCAGCTGTCTTTACAGCAGACGCTGGAGCGCAAGAGGAAATACAGTTCCACCCACCCACATGCCCAAGCCCTCAACGTCCACATCTCCAAATTGCTGAGCCTGGAGATGCTGCCCTATAGGCTGGTAGAGACCGAGGCCTTTCGATATCTCATGGCGGTGGCTGCGCCTCGGTATTCCGTCCCCAGCCGCCACTATTTTTCCCGATGTGCCGTCCCAGCCCTACACCAGCACGTGTCACAGAACATCGTCCGTGCCCTGACCAACGCTGTTTCTGAGAAGGTCCACCTAACCACGGACACGTGGACAAGTGCTGCCGGGCAGGGACACTATATCTCACTGACGGCACATTGGGTTAACTTGGTGGAGGCTGGGACCGAGAATGACCCTGGGGCCTCTCATGTACTGCCCACACCGAGGATTGCGGGGCCTACCTCGGTCACAGTCTCTCAAACGTACTATGCCTCCTCCGACCCCTCCTCCTCCTCCTCCACCGAATTACCATCCGTGGGCACGGCGCCTTCAGTCGGTAGCTCTAGGCGCAGCAGCAGTGCCGTGGGTAAGCGCCAGCAGGCGGTGCTCAAACTGCTGAGCTTAGGTGACAAAAGGCACACTGCCCAAGAGCTGTTACAGGGCATCACGGCGCAGACCGATGTGTGGCTGGCACCGCTGAACCTCAAGCCAGGCATGGTTGTGTGTGACAACGGGCGTAACCTGGTGGCGGCTCTGCAACTCGGCAGACTGACACATGTGCCATGCCTGGCCCACGTGTTCAATCTTATAGTTCAGCGGTTCCTCAAGACATACCCCAATCTGTCTGATTTGCTCACCAAGGTGCGCCGCATCTGTGCGCATTTCCGCAAGTCGACCACAGATGCTGCCACTCTCAGGGCAGCGCAGCGCCGCCTACAACTGCCCGCTCACCGACTGTTGTGCGACGTGCCCACGAGATGGAATTCCACATTAAACATGTTATCCAGAGTTTACCAGCAGCGCAGAGCGATTGTAGACTGCCAGATGTCATCTTCCACCAGAACTGGTAGTCAGGTCTCTCAGATTCCTCAAGTCTACAATGAGGAGTGGACATGGATGTCTGATATCTGCCAGGTGTTGAGCAACTTTGAGGAGTCAACACTGATGGTCAGCGGCGATGCCGCCATTATCAGCCTCACCATCCCGCTGCTTTGCCTGTTGAAAAACTCACTGCTCAGCATGAAGTCGGATGCTTTGCGCTTGTCACAAGAGACGGTGGAGGAAGATACGTCACTTGATAGCCAGAGCACCCTCCGGTCTGTTTATCAGCGCGTTTTGGAGGAGGGGGATGAGGATGAGGAGGAAGAGGAGGAGAATGTCGGCGAGACAGTAGAGGGTACCAGTGCTCAGTCCTTAACTCTTGAGCGTGTATGGGCTGAAGAGGAGGACTTGGAGGAGGAGGAGGAGGAGGAAATGGAGAGTCAGGCCAGTGAGGAGAGGGAATTCTTGCGTGTTGGGACTCTGGCGCACATGGCAGACTTCATGTTAGGCTGCCTATCCCGTGACCCTCGCGTTAGAAGAATTTTTTCAAACACCGATTACTGGGTGTTCACTCTCCTGGACCCACGGTACAAGCAGAACCTTTCCACTCTCATCCCTGCAGAGGAAAGGAGTATGAGAGTGAAAAGGTATCAACAGGCCCTGGTGCACAAGCTGAAAAATTCCTTCCCATCTGACGCCCGCTAGCGGCAGAGGGCATGGTTCTGTGGGCCAAGTAGCGGGGGAGAGGAGGCGAGCAGGCAGCTTGTCCAGCACTGGCAGGGGAACGCTCTCCAAGGCCTTTGCCAGTTTTATGTCACCCCAGCAAGACACTGTCACCTGTCCCCAGTCTAGGCAGAGTAGGGGGGAGCTGTACAGAAAGATGGTGAGGGAGTACCTAGCTGACCATACCAACGTCCTGACCGATCACTCTGCTCCATACAACTACTGGGTTTCAAAGCTGGACACGTGGCCTGAACTGGCGCTGTACGCCTTGGAGGTGCTGGCCTGCCCTGCCGCTAGCGTTCTGTCAGAACGGGTATTCAGTGCAGCTGGTGGCGTCATCACCGATAAGCGTACACGCCTGTCAACTGACAGCGCTGACAGGCTGACGCTTATTAAAATGAACAAAGCCTGGATTTCACCGGAATTCAAATCTCCTCCGGGGGAAAGCAGCTAAAGATTTAAATTACTTATGTATCCGATTCCTCCTCTCTACTCCTCCTCCTACTCCTCCTCCTCCTCCATATCGTCTTTGCCTAATGCTGACCCAAAAAACGCCATTTTTTAGAGGGCCAACTGGCACTCTTTTAGCACAATTTTTCAGGAGGGCCCCCTACAGGCCCTCTCTTCAAACAATTTTTCAGGAGGGCCCCCTACAGGCCCTCTCTTCAAACAATTTTTCCAGAGGTCCACCTACAGGCCCTCTCTTCAAACAATTTTTCAGGAGGGCCCCCCTACAGGCCCTCTATTCCAACAATTTTCCAGAGGTCCACCTACAGGCCCTCTATTCCAACAATTTTTCCAGAGGTCCACCTACAGGCCCTCTATTCCAACAATTTTTCCAGAGGTCCACCTACAGGACCTCTATTCCAACAATTTTTCCAGAGGTCCACCTACAGGCCCTCTCTTCAAACAATTTTTCCAGAGGTCCACCTACAGGCCCTCTATTCAAACAATTTTTCCAGAGGTCCACCTACAGGCCCTCTATTCCAACAATTTTTCCAGAGGTCCACCTACAGGCCCTGTCTTCAAACAATTTTTCGGGAGGGCCCCCTACAGGCCCTCTATTCAAACAATTTTTCTGGAGGTCCACCTACAGGCCCTCTCTCCAATTCCAGTTCAAAGTTTTATTTGCGCATACTGCACACATTTTTATTTTTGGGATAGGTGTGAAAAATAATATTACTTGCGAATCTATATTGCCAAACATTGGATACGGTAGCAAGTAGAAGACCAAACACATGCTGCTCACAGGGTTCCGCAAATTCTTGGTCCACCCGCAAATTCCTTGTCCACAATGTCATGGAGGACGAGGTTCTGTGGATGAGCAACAAGTCCTTCTGTACTGAAATCGCTGACAAAGTCTCCATCTAAGAAGCTACAGACCATTGTGGAGAGAGCGGCACAGCTCGCCATCAAAGTGAGGAACCCCAACGCCAGACTGCGCAGAGAAGATAACGAATAAATATCTCTGTGGTTATTTTTGCTAAATAAAAGTTAAATAAACCCCCCAAAAAATTCATCTGTTAATGTGCCTGATCCACCCAAGTTGAATCTGTCCCATCATGAGAAAGTCCCCCCCAAGGAGTCCCCTCTTTAACTTGCTTCCCATACAACTACCTCACCCCCCCGACACCTGTGTCTCGCCATTGTCCACCACCTCCTCAGACAACACTGGTAAATCCACACTGTCAGCACACGGAAACAGCAAAAGGTCTTGCGAATTGGGGCAGAGAATGTTCTGGACTAGCACATCAGAGAAGGGGTGACTATGGGGTTCCAGTGAGTACGTGACCACATGCAATCTCCATCTAAAAAGTCATGCCACACTTGATCAATCTCATAATTTACGACTGTACCGGTTGATGCTAAATTTTTAAGTTGGGGTCCTGCGTCTTCATTCTAAATACATCCGGCTGTTGTCACCAACACACACGCTAGCCCAGGGGGCTCTCCTCTGGCTCTTCCACCGAAACCTCCTTGCCCCACCCTGCCCCCCCACCTACAGGCCCACTCTCCAAACAATTGACGTCTTTTTTCCTATCTTTCTCTCTCTCCAAACTATTTTTCCGGATAGCTGCCATATACGGTATTAAACTGAGAAGAATACAGAGAACACATGCTACACTTGATCTAGTTCATAATTTACGACTGTACCGCTTGATGCAACAGTTTTCAAAAATCCATTCTGGCTGTTGTCACCACCACACACAGTAGCCCAGGGGGCACTCCTCTGGCTCTTCCACCGAAACCTCCTTCCCCCCAGCCTGCCCCCCCCCCACCTACAGGCCCACTCTACAAACAATTTAGCCGGATAGGGGACGTATCAGAAGTTTCACTCATGTTAGTTTTTGTTCTTCTTTTATCTGCCTCCTGACCTGTGATAGGCAGAGCATGGACACGTCCCCTTAGCTGCAGTGGGAAAGACACTCCCCTGGCCAGAGCAAGCTCTTTTTCCCTTTTCCGTGTTCGAAATATCCATTAAATATAGGGTCCCAAGATAGGGGACGTATACGGTATTAAACTGAGAAGAATCGATACCATACCGGTTGATGCAACAGTTTTGCTAAATCCATTCTGGCTGTTGTCACCACCACACGCGCTAGCCCAGGGGGCACTCCTCTGGCTCTTCCAGCGAAACCTCCTTGCCCCACCCTGCCCCCCCACCTACAGGCCCACTCTACAAACAATTTAGCCGGATAGGGGACGTATCCGAAGTTGTACTCATGTTTGTTTTTGTTCTTCTTTTATCTGCCTCATGACCTGTGATAGGCAGAGCATGGACACGTCCCCTTAGCTGCAGTGGGAAAGACACTCCCCTGGCCAGAGCAAGCTCTTTTTCCCTTTTCCGTGTTCGAAATATCCATTAAATATAGGGTCCCAAGATAGGGGACGTATACGGTATTAAACTGAGAAGAATCGATACTGCACCGGCTGATGCTAGAGCATTTCCAAATGCATTCCGGCTGTTGTCACCACCACACACGCTAGCCCAGGGGGCACTCCTCTGGCTCTTCCACCGAAACCTCCTTGCCCCCCACCTACAGGCCCTCTCTCCAAACAATTTACCCCTGGTAGGGGGACGTATTAGATATTGTACTGATTCTGCATTGCCTCCTGCGATAGACGGGAATGGAACCCAGATCAACTGCTTGGGAAGTAGCTATGCTCACCACTATACCACCAGCAGGCACAGCAACTGATAAGAACAGATACTAAACTTGATGTCAGCTGCAGTGCCAGCATGAGCAGTGGTGTCACCTGCAGGCGGTGATGGACCTTCGTTGCACCTAGTTGGGTGCTTCCCTAACATGTGATGGGTATTTGCCTCGCCTTTCTTGGTCTGGGTGAGCACAATTGCCATGAGGGTAACCACCAGGCTGTTGCCTGAGGATTTGGGGTAATGGTGGGATTAAGCAGCCTCAGAGGCATCCATGCATGCTGCCCCTGCTGTTTCCTGTCCATTTCCGTGGTGTTTCCATCATTTTCTGAGGTTTCCAGGTTTTCAGGCAAACTTCCCTGTGAAGAGCTTTGGTCCCCCGCAACAATGCTCGAGTCTCCCATTGACTTCAATGGGGTTCGTTACTCGAAACGAGCACCCGAGTATCGGGAAAAATTTGTCTCGAATAATGAGCACCCGAGCATTTTAGTACTCGCTCATCTCTAATAACAATACATTAGTAAATGCATTGTATTAACTTTCTCTACATAATAAATTGCTAATGTGAGACAACCTCTATAACCATTAAGGTGTTCCACAGGAATGAAATCAAAATGGTTAAAAAGTTAAATTTAAAAATATCATTCATTCGTGCAGATTTCCCATTTTAATCCATTTTTCTGTACCTCAATATGTATTAGGGATCATGCACACGACCGCAGCCTGTTTTGCGGTCTACAAATTGCGGATACGCAAAACATGGATACCAGCCATGTGTGTGCCACATTTTACAGAACGCCTGGCCCAAAATATAACTGTCCTATCCTTTTCCCTAATACGTAAAATATTGTTTGTGGGTGCTGTGGAATGGACATACGGATGCGGACAGCACACAAAGTACTGTCTGCATCCTTTGTCGGTCCCATCAAAGTAAATGGGTCCGCATCCAACCTGCAAAAAATGAGGATTGGATGTGGGCTAAAACAATGTTCGTGTGCATGAGCCCTTACCCTAATTCTCCAGTTTACAGAAACCACCCACATGTGGTCATATATCTCTTCATGGGCACATGGCAGGGCTCAGAAGGAAAAGAGAACAATATTGTTTTTGGAGGACAGACTTTGCTGGGATGGTTTTTGGGTGCCATGTCACATTTGAAGAGACCCTGAGATACCCCTAGAAAGGAAACCCCCCCAAAAGTGACCAAATTTTGGAAACTATACCCCTCAAGGAGTTAATTGAGTAATGAAGTTAATGCTTTGACCCAACAAGCATTTTGTGGAAAATGAGAAATGACATTTTATTTCCAATAAAATGTTGCTTTATTCCCAAATTGTTTTTTTTTCAGAAGGCATAACTGGAGAAAAAGCAGCCCACTATTTATTCATTTTTTCCTGAATATAGCAACAATCCATATGTGATCGTAAAACTGCTTTTTGAGGACACAGCAGCGTTCAGAGCTCATCTGGATTTTCTAACATGGAGTATGCTGAAAGTGTTTTATGGACCATAACATTTTTATTTTCTTTTGTTGACTGAGCTGTGAGCTCATTTTTAGCAGGGAAACCTATAGTTTTTATTGGTATCATTTTGGGGTACATATGCCTTTTTAGATTGCCTTTTAGATCATATTTTGGGATGTGAAGGGGGCAAAACTTGCTATTCTGTCAGTGTTTATTATTTTTAATATATTTTTATGGAGTTCTTCAACGGAACATATGATTTGATACCTTTATTAATATTTCCACTTCTTTGGTAGGAGCTCTTTGCAGATCTCATCCCAAGCCACATCCTTATGTCCCTGTGCCTACTAACGAAAAATGATATAGCTGTTTCTCACTATATATGAAATTGGCTTTATGATTAAGCTTTATACTGTATATACTGTAGTTAGAAAGCTGGAGGATGAGTAAGGAAGGATGAAATCTGTTGGGCAATCAACACTTTTCTTATCAACTGTGTTCAAAGATGTGATGCTACAAAAAACATTTGACATGTGTTTGAAGTACCATAGCTAACTGGGGACCTCTGTTGATGAATATGGCATGAATATGGCTTAAAGGGGTTGTCTCATTTCGGAAAATGGCATTTATTATGTAGAGGAAGTAAATACAAGAGTAGTAAAGAATACATATAAGCCATCAAAAGTGACAGGTGCCCCGCCCACTAGCTTAACTGTCAAAACCCCAGTCGTCAAAGTGACAGGTCCCCCCCCCCCTTCCCCTTGGCTCCCACATGTCTGGGCATGTCTAAAGTACAGACCTTATATTATTATGTCAGATGCATGCCTGGACTTGTCTAGAGTGAGCCACCACCTCCCACTCAGCACACACCCTTAATGTCATTATACAAAAACAAAAAAAAACAAAACGCAGAGTTTTAAAAGTTTATTGAGCAGATAAGCAAAGTACAGAAATGCTACGATGTTAGAAATCCATATATAAATTCATGTTTGATCTAAACACATACCGGGTGCAGATATTGTAATTAGTCTAACTAAAGCTAGCCTAAACAAGCTGTGACCTCTGACCATTGATACCTGTTAGCGCCCCACTGCTAGACTAATTTGATCTAACGAGTATGGTTCTCACAATTCATCTTAACAACTCGCAATGCTAACCTAAACAATCTGATGATGACCAGGATGGTTCTCACGATTCATCTTAACAACTGACACTGTTAACCTAAACAATCTGATTATGACCAGGATCAAATTGATTAACAATGTTGACTACACCTGTTGGCATACATTGCTAGACTAAATGACTAAGGCTCTGCCCATTCATCTTAACAACTGTGTGAGCTCTGACCATTGATCTAATGAGTATGGTTCTCACCATTCATGTTAACAACGGACAGTGCTAACCTAAACAATCTGTGACCTCTGACCATTGATCTAATGACTATGGCTATGAGCACAGCAAACTTGATGATAAACACACCATGACAAAGAATCGTCTTTAAAATCTGGCAACTTATGTTTAACAAATATTTCTACCAATTTATCATTATAGTCACATTTTTTATTAAAGAAACCTAAGACATTCTTATAAGAAGAACCGCGCGCTAGATGATATAAAAAAAAGATACAGTATTCACCGCAAACAGTGCTGTTTGTATCTTGTAACTGCCTATTTTGATAGATATACCTCTCACAATTCTTTTTTATAAATGCAATAAAAGCTCTAGGGTACATTTCAAAAGTCGGTGATAGGCCATAAGAGTCAAAGAATATAGCCTCCTTATCATACAGTATAATTAACACCCAGTGGCTTCCCGGTTTACGTGAATCATCCGTATTAACGATGTAGGCAACAGGCCTCTGTACCACAGGCTCATCCGGAAGAAAGTCACTCGGAAATACCCCTGCGAATAGGCTCCTTATATACGGATCAGATTTAGCCAGAGTCGTGAGTTGTAGATTATTCATTTCTCAAACCTGCAGGTTGGTTTAGTTAAAAGTCGCACACTATCTCCCTTCTATTGTTAATTTCCACTATATTTGTATTTATAGAGTAAACTATCATATTTACTGTGTGAGGTGTTGGCACTGCAAAGCGGACCTCCGCTCTAAGATTCCCTGTTTTAATGAGGGAAAAATGCCCCCCTGGTTCTTGGTCTGGTGACAAATCAAATGCAAAAAACGTGTAGCCGTTCATAAATTCATCTCTATCTATGGCTAATGCACTATCACTTCTTTGTTTTCCCGATATATGGAGAAGGGCCGCGTACTCTCTGACCGCCGAGTCCGTCTCAAAATTCGGTTGAAACGGTCTTGCAGGTATCTGTTGACCATCCAGGTACAACGAGGCCTGGTTCACATTATAATGGTGGAAGAATAGCGGATTACGATTGTATGATCCGCTAAAGGCTTCATTTTCAACAAAACCTATTATTACAGTTTTTGGAAGCTGTCCCAGAAACAGATTCTCCTGATTTGTAATTCTTGTACCAGCCGGTATGCTGTACACCTTGAGACAGGCTCTATCGATGGGGTATTTCGCTGTAGCTGATAGAAGGGCTTGGCTGTGGCCTATTCTGACTGCAGGGGATGCCTGTACTCTTTTTACGTACAGAGCAGCGTGCAAGATTTGTACTTTAAATTGCTCCGCATCTGCAGCCATCAGGCAAAAAGCATCTTTGTTTCTGGTCAGTTTAATTTTCAGGTCCAGGCCATTCAGTATCAGTTTCGGTTGATTAAATATATCACCAAAAATGGGCCCCAAAAGCTCTACAGGCCTAGACCGCGCTGTAGCCCTAGCCCTTTTGTTAAAACCCAAATTGTTGCTGCCAAGAGTTCTTTCATGATGATGACCAGCAGTGTCTTTATAGAACAGCCCGGCCGTAAACTGCGAGGACAGCGCCTGCGGACTGTAATTTAAAATAGTCTCTATGTACGCTCTGTAACTATACAAATTATCTGAGCGTGAAATAAGTCTGTCACCGAGTGTCACGTCCGTCTGGCAAAAAAGTGTGGCGATTGGATAATTAATCAAGCCAACACCAGCATCCGCTGGAATGGGGGTATTGTCCGCCTTCACAATCCGACAATTGATATACAAGAGTGTGTTGTTCAGGTCGTAATAATATTCTCCACTGCCTGAAATGAAGAACTCCAGCGGGGCATTGTCGGCCAAAGCAGCTATGGGCTGAACTTCTACAAAGATCGATTTTTCAATACTCGTCTGCGTCGGGGGTAAGTCAAAAATATCCAGTTCTGATTTAGTGCATTCCACAGATCCGTCGTGTATGAAGGCCATGGTATTTCACTAAAAGATGTCGTCTCCAGATCGTCTAACAGCTTTCTGACGTCGCCGTCTTTTACGTGGTGGCATTTTATTCTTGAGCGGTGGTGGAAAGGATGAACCGCCGCGTGATTTTCTTTTAGTATTTTTTTTCACAACATAAACAAGGCCTGAGCCTTTCTGATCTTCTGGGGGCTGGTTTAATTTATTCATCACATAGGCTGATATACTTGCTACTGCGTCTTTAGCGATATTTCTGGCGGCCGTTTTTACATGTGGTTTCACAAGGTCAATACCCCTCCTGAAAAGAGGGACTGCTCTCCTAAAAAGGCCTCTAAACAAGCCGGCAAGGCCAGATCCATACATGTATTCATCACCACGAAAACCCTCTAAACCACTACCCGCCTGATTAACATAGTACCGGGCATACACACTGGGATCGCCATACAGTCTCTGGGACAGCATTTTAGCGTGCCACCTCCTTACGGGGTCTGAAATGTAATCGCACAATTGTTTTACCGTACCTGAATTTAACAGGGGTAGATTGGTCCGTCAGGATTGCTATTGAAATTGTATCGAAATTATTCTTGCATACCGGAATATAGTCGGGTCGCATATACTTTAGGGTGACAATCTCGTTGTTTCTGCCGGTAATTTCTACTGTTTTTAAAAGTTGAACGTACGAATTTCCAACAAGCGAATGCTGAACAATGTCTGAATAAACAAATAGCGTATAAAAACCAGAATTTATATCCGCGTACATTCCGCTCCTACCGAGCTGGTTGTTTTCAATAGAGCCTTCTACACAACCGCGTAGTCCTAAAATAGGCGCAAGCTTTTCACTAGGCATAAAAATGTGTGTCTGTGATTCGGGTGTATAAACAGACCTTTTTATGGGATCGTATTTCAATCTAAATGGTTCGGTCACAATTTTTAAGTTTTCTATGACCTCATTAATAGCTTTTACAACGTCCGCTACGGTAGAATAAAAACCAGGTTTGATGCGGTATTCAGTCAACGTGACACCTTTTTTACCGAAGAAAAAGGCGGTTTCTTGCGATCCGACGGTATACCAGCTATACGGATACTGGATTTCGGTCATAGCAACATCATAATCCCCTGACAAATGAACAGCTTTTGCGAGCTTTGTTGTATAAACCGCTATAGAATTTTCAGGATATATTTTGGATGAGGCGTTACAAGGCAGCGTTATATAAAAGGATCCAGATTCCATGGTTTATAGAGGGGTCAGTTGCTCTTCGCCGATCCAGGTATTGAATTTTGTGGGGTATCCGCGCCACTTTACGAAAAATTGAGTTTTACCCCTCACACGTCTTTTTCTTAATATCTTTTCTATTCTGTACACACGCTCAGCATCCGCCGGGACTTTCTGTAACTCTTCTTTGTAAAATGATCCTTCTATTGGAGCATTAGCCAAATCAACGAGTTTATACATAGGTTTTTTAAATCTTGTGTTAACGCTCGAGACAATGAAAATCTCCTCTGTGTAAGACTGTTCATACCCTTTAGCGAAAGTTCCTTTATACTGACTAATTCTGACATGATCCCCAATTTTTAAAGTAGGTCTCGCTGGTTTAAGACTCATGCATTTGCCATAAATGGTCCGCCATATTTTTAAAGAATTGTTTTTTGTTACGTCAACAGGTCTGCAGCGGATTGTAGTGTGGTATGTATGATTATAACTGTATAAAAATCATTTAGAGCATCTATATATCGAAATGTATTGCAGCTATTTAAAAATCTCCACATTTTTGTTTTTAATGTCCTGTTAAACCGTTCCACTAAAGCGGCTTTCACAGTGTTTGTAGTAAAGAAATGGTGGATATTGCGCTCTTTACAAAGCCGCTTCATAGCATTGTTCATAAATTCCCGACCACGATCCGTCTGTAGTTTTTTAGGTACACGGTGATCCTTCTTAAAAATCGATTCAAAAGCTTTCACTACTGAGACGCCTGTCTTATCTTTCAGGGCAACACACCATGCATATTTTGATAATACGTCAATCACTGTTAAAATATATTTTATACCATCATTTTCTTTGGCGTAGCTTGACATATCACACAGGTCACTTTGCCATTGAGAGTCGATGGTTGCAACTATGACCTTATTTCTCACAAAATTTTTTCTTACGGGTTTATGCAGCGTGTACGCGTCTTGATTGTTTAACCACGCGGTTATAGCCGGTCTCTTTACGCCATATTTTTTAACAGTTCTGTATAAACTTTCAACGCCGCCAAAAGACCCTGGCGCTTTAGGGTTAAAATATGTATTTTTCATATATTTTTCAGGATGCCGCATCGTCATGATTGTATCAAGAGCTTTCAAGATGACACCTTATGCGTGTTTATTTCATACACGTGCGATATATCAGGGAAACTATCACGGCGTATATACTAACACGGCTTTTATATACACTTTAGAATATAGCGGAATAATCTATTGATAAATAAATTAATAGCATGTGTAGTGGCCGGGTAGGAGGGGGGTGGGGGTGTGTGTTTGAGCACCAGCAATCCCAGTGGGTGTCTCCTGTTACAAGCTATATAAGCAGTGTCTCTCCCACTCTATGACCAGCTCGCATCGCCCTGTAGTAGCCTACTCCAGACTCAGAAGATTCCTGTCAAGTTTACTCACAACATCACCGCGGATCATCCATAAATGTAAGTATTTTTATCAAACATTATTTTAATAGAACTTTAAATTTGTATACTATAAGGCCTAAATGTCTATTCTTTCAGTGCAAAATGAATTGAAACATAGCGTTTAGTGTTGTTATTATTATTAGTGTTATTATATTTCGTGATGCGTTGCGGTGTTATTAAATATTGTTTTAGCGCTATTTGTTTTACTTTCGGCAATATTTGAAAGTAAAATCGTGACACGATCGGTGTAATAAACCTATTTAATAAAATATTGATTTTAGATGTCGCAGCTAAATCAGTGCGGTTTTGAAGATTTGTTTGCTGGAATGACGGATTCTCAACTAGGTAAATAGAGTTTATTTATAGTTTTATGCTTTTAGAGAGAGAGACTATACGGTGATACTAATCTATATTCTTTTTAAGTTGAGGCTTTTCAAATACCGCTTGATGAAGAGCATCTAGCAGCGATGCAATGTGGTGTAACGCATTGTCAGAACAGTATCGCCGATGCTATTTTGGAGCCGTTGCTCAGCTGTAAGTCATTTTCATAAATGTACATAAACCGCTAACAAAGCGTATGCAAAAACCTAACAATATTTTGTGATTTTATACAGCGGCCAATTCATCTAGTGTAGATGAGACACCGGTAGCGCAGAATGCGTCTTATTCTCGCGAGGCACGGAAAAAGGCGACGGCGGCCAACCCCCAGGCTAAAAAAGGTGCTAGAGCATATTGTAGTTTAAAATGAAAAAAAAAAAATGCAAGATAGTAAAATAAGTAATATCTATATTCACGCATTTTGAATTCTGTTGACAGATTGGAAATTTACTAAATCAAGAAAAAACTGTTTTAAAGAGAACATACAACCCAACACCGCGCCTTACAACTGTGAAACACCAGGGCCTAGCACATCAAGCCCGGCTTGTAAGTATATAATTAGGTTGTAGTATACATATAATTTATAAAAAGCTGCGGTGTGATTGTTTATGTCGCGTGTGTAATACATGTAACTCACAAGATGGGGTGGCCAACTTGTTATCCGCGTGCTTGTTCGAGACTGGATAACGCTCTAGTTTTACACATAGATAAATTATTTCACGAAGCGGCTGTTTTACACTATGTTTCAGCGCTTGTTTATAATTCATACATGATGCAAAGTCTAACTCTCTTTTAGGTGTAATAACAGGAAAAGGTAAATCACATCCACGGCGCCACCCATTGACACATCCGTACAAGGACACGTCGATGAAAAAGAGCACCCCATCACCAGCGCCCTTTCGCCCGAATGACGAATCTACGCCTTTATCAAGAGATTGCGTCACTGGCAAAAACGAAGCTACACGTACAGCAACCCGCCACAAGCGTCGTATTAAGCTTACTACACCGAAGGACCCAGTTGTTGCACAATCATTGTTCAATCAGCAAAGCAGCTGTAATAGCCATACGACACTAGAAACCATCCCTGAAGTGGACGAAAGCATAGCCGATCAAGACGTCAGCGGTGAGCAACAAGCCATAAATTCAAACTGTAATCGGGTTTGTCATGATCAAATTTCTGCAAACATCCATTCAGACACCACACCTACACCCTGTAGTGAATGGTCACCAACCCGTTACCACGGGCAGTGGCCAAGAGAGGCTCTGTTTACATTAAGCGAACTGTCTGGTGTATGTCTCTACTTAGCCAATTTGCGCAACCAATTGACTTATTTAGTAAATACCCACTCAGAATTAAGTTTATCTATGCCAGACAATGCTAAAATTAACCAATTGTCTGAGCTGAAACAAAATATAACTTCTCTGTTCGAGACATCTCTGAGAAGACCAGAGAGTCCGTTCCTGAGATCACCAGAGAGCCCATTTCCATTCCAGACTGCTCTGACAAGACCTGATAGTTCATTTTGACTATATATGGTCGGTGGCGGATTGAATGAAATCTGTAAACGTAAACAGGGTCTTTTTAAAAGCTCAAAGTCTTTAAAAAGGGCTCTGAAAACGTTGTCGGTCTCTAAGAGATCTTTACCCCTCAGGAAGCGCAGAAGGGCTAACAGAGCAAAAACTCCAGACACAACGCAACAACCAAAGACACGACAATGCGGACAAGGCTTTGACGATCCCTTAGAAGGCCCTAGCGGTGTTGGTTTGAATGGCAGAGTATACACACCCGAGATTGGCACGCGCGGTTATGACGCGCCTCTAGAAGGTGGCGACACTACCCCACGTGCCTCACAAACCAGTCCACAGAGGTCGTCACCCGCCAGATCCGTACATCCTGTACCCCATCCAATATTACCATTGTCAGACAACGTTCTTCATCAGGTAGACAATCCTGTGATACTAGAACACCAGTTTCACAACGAGAGAGATCTAATTCGGTTTAACGGCGTTGAATATATCGATCACTTTAGGTTTAAGAATTTAGAACGTATACATTCGTTTGTAGCTGCTCTGAGGGCTGTGCATGATGCCATTCAATCTTTACTGGACAGAGTCCTCAGAGATATTAACCCTGGTGATTTTGTTCAGTTAAGACTTGAAGGTGGCCATGCCTTAGATGCGATTTATTCTACAAAACAGTCGCGAGAGAACTTTAGCGCAGAGACGTTTCTCAATGCGGTTGCAGCTGCTCTCCAGAGTAATGCTGAAACCCTGTCTTCACAGCAGCTCAAACTTGTAGTTATAGTCATTAGAAATCGACATGGTGGAGTGAAACGCCGCTTTAAATCCATTATCTACAGTAAGATTATTGAGCAGAAAAAGCGGTGGCTGTATGACTTTAATAACTACGACTCTAATTTGTGTCTTGCGGCTAGCTTATGCGCTCTGATAGCCGGTGGTGATACTGACGACGCTACTTTATTGTCGCGGGCTAGACAGATACATGCTGATTTGGGTATTCCTGATAATGAGTTGGTTAGTTTCAGCGGTATAGATGCTTTTGAGAGTCACCTTGACATTGTCATTAAGATCTTGTACCACACCCGTGGTGACTGGCGCTATTTTGATACCGGTAAAAAACCTACTGAAAAGACTGTGTATATTCTGTATCATGACGGACATTACTACGGTATCAAAAATATGAAGGGTTTTATCGGCGAGTCGTACTTCTGTGAAAAGTGTAGTTCTGTGTTTCACCACAAAGACAACCATTCGTGTCAATATTTCTGCAGGGCTTGTCAAAGAGACGATTGTAGTGAGAGCGTTGAGCGACAGCCGCGGTGCCCTACATGTCGTGTGTTTTGTCGTTTGAACGCGTGTTTAGATCGCCACAACCAGTTGGGTAGAGAAAAGCTTGAGTTTTGTAGGCTTAAAACGTTTTGTGATCGTTGTTGTCGTTTTGTGTACAACAGAGGGGAAAAGCACAAGTGTAATGGTTTACGTTGCAGCGTTTGTGGCGCCCTCATGTATAAATTTGATGATCATCTTTGCTATATACAGCCTTACAAAGTAAAGAAAGAGACTGATCTATACATTTTTTATGACTTTGAATGCATGCAGGAAACGGGGACGCACGTTCCCAATTACATTTATGCCACAACGTTGTACGGCGCTAATTCCTGGGAGTTTGAGGGCAAAACCTGTACACGGGAGTTTGTTAGCTTCTTTACCAGTGGAAAATTTGCGGGCTATACTTTGATAGCTCATAATGCCGGTAGGTACGACGGGTACTTTATTGTTAAGGAGTTGATTAATGAAAAGGTGCGTGTAAAAATGGTTACTCAAGGTGGGCGACTTTTGTGTGTGACGCTGCCTGACTTGAAACTAAGGTTCATAGATTCCCTTAACTTCCTACCGATGAAATTAAGCCGATTACCAGAAGCGTTAGGGTTCTCGGGATCAAAGGGTCATTTCCCCCATTTCTTCAACACCGAAGAAAATCAAAACTATGTGGGATCCTTACCGGGTGTTCAGTATTACGGTGTTGAATATATGATGCCTAGTGACAAAAAGGATTTCTTGGAGTGGTATGAGACGCAGAAAAGCACTACTTTTGATTTTAAGGAAGAGTTAAAATCGTATTGTAAGCAGGACGTTCATGTTTTGAGACAGGCCTGTGAGCGTTACAGAGAGCGTGTGATGGAGATGACTAGAAAAAAGGTGACAAAATACTGTAAGCGTGGAAAGAGAAATGTTGTAACTACCCAAAGCATCGATCCTTTTCAGCTCATCACGCTGGCATCTGTATGTATGGCTATGTACAGGTTTAAGTTTCTCCCCAAAAATACCATAGCCATTTTACCAGCCGACAACTACCACAAAACTAAAAAGCGTTACTCATCACCGGCTATTCAGTGGCTCATGTATGTAGCGCACACTGAAAACATTGACATTCAGCACGCTTTGAGAGGGGGTGAAAAACAAGTAGGCAAATATTTTCTAGATGGATATGCCTGTGTTAATGGGGTGAACATAGCGTATGAATTTCAGGGGTGCTTTTACCACGGGTGCCCCATCTGCTATAACGAAAATGACACTAATGGCGTTACAAACACAAGCTACGGTCAGTTGTACCACACATTCTTCATTAAAAAACGTTTTCTACAGAGTTGTGGCTACGTAGTGCGTGTGCTTTGGGAGCATGAGTGGAATGAAATGGTAGAGAAAGATTCTAGACTTCAAGCATTCCTACTCAACATGCGGTTCCCAATACCTCTAGATCCTCGTGATGCGCTTTATGGCGGTAGGACTAACGCCATAAAGCTCTATCACAAACAGGCTGAAGGGGAAAGTATACATTACTACGATTTCACAAGTCTGTATCCCTTTGTCAACAAAACAAAAACGTATCCGGTAGGCCACCCCAACATCATTTATGACAATTTTGCATACATAAAAAATTACTTTGGTATTGCCAGAGTTAAGGTTTATCCCCCGAGAGACTTGTTTTTTCCGGTCCTACCTATGAAAATGAACAATAAATTAATGTTTCCCCTTTGCAACACCTGCGCCACAAACTCCATGACGGATGTCTGCACGCATAGTGATGAACAGCGCTCTCTGACAGGTACTTGGTGTACGATAGAATTAGAGGTAGCTTTGGAGAAGGGGTACAGGATCGCAGAGATCTATGAGGTGTGGCATTTTCCCAACACGACGGACAAGCTGTTTGCGCCCTACATTGAAGTCCATCTTAGGGACAAGCAGGAGGCATCGGGCTATCCGAGCTGGTGTACAGATTCTGATAAGCAAAAAGAATACATCGAGGCCTTTCTTGAAAGAGAAGGTGTACAATTAGACCCCGCAAATATTGCTGTGAACCCCGCGAAAAGACAGATCTCAAAACTTTTCTTAAATTCATTATGGGGGAAGTTTGCTCAGAGATCTAATTTACCCTGTACAACCATCGTGAATAACCCTGATGACCTCTTTCGCTATGTCTTTCTACCATACTACGAGGTTTCTTGTCTGAATTTTATCGATGATGAAACCGCGACGGTCAATTGGAAATACGCAAAAGGACATCACACAATCAACAAAAACACAAACATTTTTATAGCATGTTTTACAACGGCCTACGCCAGACTAGAACTCTACTCCCTCCTGGACAGACTGCAGGAAAGGTGTCTTTATCACGACACAGATTCTGTCATTTTTGTTCATCGTGAAGGTGACTGGCTCCCCCCTTTAGGCGATTATTTGGGTGAATTGACCAGCGAAATACCAGATAACACATACATCACAGAGTTTGTATCTACCGGTCCAAAATCCTATGGGTACAAACTGAATACCGGTAAGACGGTTTTAAAGGTTAAGGGGATCACGCTAAACGTTGCTAATGCGAGGGATATTAATTTTGACAGCCTAAAGGATCTGGTTTTGGATTACATCCTCAACCGTGATCTTGAAACACAGAAATTTATATCTGTGGAGCAACCAGGTTTTGTAAGAAATAAGAACTTGTGGCAAATTGAAACAAGACCGTTGCGCAAAACTCAGAGGCTTGTATATACAAAGAGGCGTCTGCGAGACGATTTTACCACACTACCTTTTGGGTTCTAATGCTGTGGTGACAGTTACACCGTTCTTTTTCAGGTGAATTAGTTGCTCTTTTTAAGAAGCTCCTGGATCCTGTTTTTGAAAGGCCGTCTTCTCGCGATTTTCCAACAAGACTGTTTTGTTTTTAATCCATGGACACACGGTTACAACACCCTTTTTCATGCATTTTAGCAGGACCGTCCAACTCTGGAAAGAGTTATTTTGTAAGAAAATTGCTAGAAAATACTGACACACATTTATCACACAAGCCCGATAATATTGTTTGGTTTTATGCATGCTGGCAAAAACTTTATGACGAACTTTCTATATGCTTTCCAAACATCAGGTTTATTGAAGGCCTACCACAAACGTTTGTAGATGATGAGTTATTCCCGCCCGACCAAGGTAAATTTGACTATTGTTGATGATCTTATGGATACCGCTAGTGTAACAGCGAGCTTTGAAAAGGCACTCAC